>VZTV01010718.1:0-21899 GCA_013400875.1 Anhinga rufa
AGGAACAAAACCCAGAAAAAAAACAGGAATCACAAGTGGTGCAACCGCTCACCACCTGCCAACTGATGCTGTCGGTTCCCGAGCTGCGATTGCTGCCTCCCCCAGCCAACTTCCCCCAGTTAATATACTGGGCATGACACCATATGATATGGAATATCCCTTTGGCCAGTTTGAATCAGCTCTCTTGGCTGTGCCCCCTCCCTTCCCGGCTTCTTGTGCACCCAGCAGAGCATGGAAGGCTGGAAAAGTCCTTGACTAGTTCAGCACTACCTAGCAACAACCCAAACATTGGTGTGTAATGAGTATTATTCTCATACTAAGTCCAAAACACAGCACTACACCAGCTACAGTGAAGAAAATTAACTCTATCCCAGCCAAAACAATGACAGCTGTTAACATGATTAAGGTTGCAGGAGCTGACTCCTACACTTGCAAGAGATTAGTACAAGGAACTGACCTTCCTTGGACAGTTTCTTCCACTCTGTCTGCTGTGTTTTCAAATATGCATATCAAGTTAACTAGATAGAGGAATCCTCAGAACTTGAAATATGTACATAAAATGTGTAATATGTATAGCAAGTACAAATCTATTGGAGTGTTTAAGAAAGCTTCAGTCTCTGAATCCAATTTCCCTGAATTGCAAGTACAGTGCCGTAAGTCCTTGTTGACATCCAAACACATGACAAATGTACAAGTTAGAAAATGCCTGCACATGGTAAATATTGAACTGGAAATACTGTTTGTTTGTTTGTTTTTTCTCTATTTTGCTCAAGCCTGCTCTCATCAAATGGCGTGACATGCTAGCAAGCTTTTGACAACTAACAAGTGGTGGGAAGGCTTGTGCCATGTTTGACAAATGGTCTGGGGCCATTCCTGAATATAACATAAGGCTTTTGAAATCTGTGCAACCAATTACAGCAGCAATAAAATAATAAATGTTTCTACACACACACACACCGCAATATTTTACATACAATGTGAAGTTAATATGTAAAATTCATTTCCCTGAGATGGAAAGATAAATAAATAAATTAAAAGTATCACCTCATCATGCTCAGGAAAGCTGAACACTGAACTTCTATTTGCAGATACTGCTCATATTGGATCATTTCTTGCATTTCTATAGCTGTACTTTTTTCTTGCAGTGATCACAAGTATTTAGGAATTTACTGGAAATGCTGAGCTAAAGGGCAGAACAGATTTTCTTACTCTTGCTCTTTTTGTGGATACAACTACTGTTTTGATTTTAATTCTGGTAATTAACATTAGCAAATGAAAAAAGTCCATAGTTGTAATCTTATTCTGCTACCTTCTCTTTGAAAGTCAGTGCCTATATTGATGCATAAATTCACTGAATGACTCTCTATGAAATTTAGAGTTACTTGATTCCTGTTGTATCATCATCCACATGAGAAGCTTAAAAAAAAAAGAGACCTGGTCTCATAAAATACAGCAGATGTTTTATCAACAAGGCTGAAGGAACTAGGATGTTGCCTAAAGCTTAGGATAACCTTAGTGAACTGGGCTTAGAGGTCTGGAGAGGATATTCAATGTGAATCATCATTTGAAAATGAAAATAAGGTGTTCATTTGCACACAAGGTTAACGTGACTTATTTAATTTAAAAATCTTTCCTTCCCTTGCTGATTTTAGCTCTGCTCTGGCAAAATGTTCTGAAGATGATAGGGACTGGCAAACAGGTAGCAGAAAGTAAAACATCCCAAGTATAGTATGCGCATTTGTGTTTAGGATTTTATTTAGGATTTTTGGAATGTTCAAAAGACTTGATAATGATTTGCAGAGGCAAGAAACCTTTCAGGCCTAAGTCTTAACAAAGACAGTGGCAATAGTGTAGCTCTCTCTAATGCAAGATTTTGAACATTCTTCTCCAAATAAACAGCATTTATTATATTCCTAAAAGAAAAGAGGGGGAAATGGTACACTCAACACTCCGATACAGTAATTCCTTTTGCTATTAAAATACTATCAGAGGGGATATATTTTCAAAAGTACTGAGTCTTAAGTTCAAAAATTAGTCATCACCAGATCCTTGATGATGCCTTGCTTTTGTTTAACCTCCACTGGCATCTATTATCTGAGCACTTCTCTTGGCCAGTTCGACCAGCACGCTCTTGAGTCGCATTAGGTGCACACATACACACATGCCTGAAAATGCTGAGCTCTGACAAGCGAGTGTCAGTGAAAGCTGAGCAGTTAAGAAACAGTTATTTCATAAAATGCCCCCAAAATCAGTCTATTTATTGTTTTTCTTTAAATTATCAAAGGACTCAAATATCTTGCTAAAAATAATTAAATTTACCTTCTTGCAATATTAATACTTAAAAAAAAAATATTTTGCAGTTCTAGTAAAACTTACAGCTTCTGTAAAGGGGGCTAATGGCCTTCTAGGATGTGTTATTCCTTGTCTCCTCCTGGTGCAGCCCTTTCATTGCCCAGGTTGTCCTTGTGCACCAGTGGTCCTGGGAACCAAGGCTTGCCTCTGAGACCATAAGCAGTTTGAGGAGGCTGCTGGGTTTAAAGGAGGTACTGAAGAGGGTCTTTGCACCTCCCTTGCTTTCATCCCCCTATCTGCCACCACCTGCTACACACTGCACCAAAGCCACTCTCCTTCCGCAAGCAGGCATACTGCATGGGTGGATACCAAGGCAAGAGACAAGTAACACAGTAGTATCAATGTCTAAAATTTTCTGTATTAAGTACCTTTATATTTACTTAGCCACCACAATATTTCTAATGATGACTTTGAAAGATGAACGCATTTAATGTCTGGTTTATGAAAAATATAATTTTTTTAGTTATAACATCCTATGTGTTATATGAATCTGAAAGACTTCTATAATTTTTCTTCTGAGCTTTTCTCTCGCTCCTATAAGCATGCACAGTTTAGATATTCAGTCAGATTATTTTAAATTATGAAAGACATGACAAAAACATATTTTCTAACTAAATACCTGGAGAAATAAATCTACAAAACACAAATTTTATTTTTTTTCTTTTACAACTATTGAATAGAAAGTAATTGCTATCCTAAAAAACCTATTTTACAAAACTATTACCACAATCATAGATTTTAGCCTCAGAAAACAATTTTATCTTTTAACTATAATAATATAAACAGGATTTTATCAGGCAAAATGGATAATAATGGTCATGGCACACTTTAGAAGATTTTACTGGTCCAACTTTTTTTTGGTGCTTGTATACTGCCAATATATAATTTATAATTCTATGTCCTTTCTGAATTATTAATTTATTAATTGTGACCAGTAACTGACTTTGCCAAGAACTGCATAGAAAAATAACTGATAAATTTCCAGAGGAGAGATAATATATTTATTATTCATGAACAGTTGTATTTTAAAACATTAAAGCAATGCTACTATAAAATGAAATATATATGGAGAAATTTGGTGCTTAACTGAGATGAGAAATAATGATTAAGAAAAACTAAAACCGTGAAGGGTGTTACTTGTCACAAGGGTTAAGATAAATCCAGTAAACAAGAAAAGTCCAAAATAGTTTGTCAAATTTACACTGACAGAGATGTATTTTTACCCAGAAAACAACTATAAATATGATTTCCAAGTTCCATAATATCACAAGTTCTGTAAAAGAAATCAATGGGAAAACAAAATGGGTACTAAAAATTGAGAGATTTTTGTTACAATATTTTTCTCTAAGTTACCAAATCATGTAACTTTCAAGGATCCAGGTAGAAAACTATCATCAGTTCATCTCACTGTTTCTCTGTCTCTCACCCCCTGTCTACGTTCTTTAAATGAACTATTTTACCATTTTGGGTAAAAAGGCTCCTTTAAACAGGTGTGCTGTGGCCAACCCATTTGTGGGTTTCTTCACACCAAAAAAAAAGATGTTTGCTTTAATACCACCCACATCTAATGTAACTGTGTTCCTTGTACCTTTCCATGTACCATTCACCAGGGAAGCATGCCCTGGCCAGTGCCTGCTTAGGGGCTGTTATTCCTCCCTGTCTGACAAGGACCTGTCCAGGTAAAAAAGATTCCTACAGAGTGGCTTAATATCATACAAAGCTCTGATCAAGCAAACCAGGAAAACAACTGCATGCTACTTGGTACGATTAAAAATTGTGTGATTAACTTCCACCTGTATTTAATAATTACTTCCCTACTAGTGAAACATTACATTACAAATACTGTGGGAGAATACGGTAACCTTAATTATCTCACTACAGTTTGGACAAACAGTTTTAATCTCTCAGTTGTAAAGGCACGCTTATATCTTGTCCTTGTTTTAGGACAGTACTTTTTACTTTTTTTTAGGATTAACATTTCTGAGAGGAAATAATTCAGTATCACTGTAATACAGGTGTTTCAGCACAAAATAAAACCCACATGCGCTATCAAAAGTACATACATAACGTACAGTGCAAAAAATATAATAAAAGCTGGTTTTGTATAGGTTCCTTCTTTACATTTGACAAGCTACTTCTCAAGCAATCATTTGTTTCTGAATTCTTATTACTGCATACATACATTTTCCTATCTTTTCCTATTCCCCACTGAATCTATCAGAGAATATTATATTATCCTTCTACAAGGTCAAAACTCTCTGATCTGTCAGGGACCAAAGTCTCATGAATCTACTTTTACACTGTTGAATGATTACCACCTAAATATTATACTATTTTTCAACACACAAGTTTAAATCACACATTTTGTTATCTGTAGCTAACAGAAAACCTGCAGGTACTGCTTGCAGGTTTAAATTTACAATCAAATTTAATGAATTAATTTTTCCAACCTGTGTATAGCCACTCTTAGGAGTTTCTCTCTTCTCTTCTAGACCTTTTTCCACTCTCCCATCCACTCTTTTTGCTCTACTGTAAATGGGCTAATCAAGATTAATCACCTCCTTCTTGTCCTCACTGCACACTCTGCTATATTGTAGTGCATACCTTGGGCTCCCATCACTTTGCTCATTCACCTTTTTTTGCCTAGTCTTTCACCATTTCCTTGAATTTCATATCCCCCTGTCCCCATTCTTCCACCTTCTCTTTTCCTATCAGATGTAGTCATTGATCATACACAAGTTTACAGAACATGGTGTCTGAACATAACAATTTCTATCAGGTTAAGAGTGCTGGACCCTACGTGACTGCCTCAAATTCTTCCCCACTTCAGTTAAATGGTTCAAAGATATCTTTAAGGAGCAGAACATTCTTGTGAGACCTTATTTTTATATACCTGAGTAGATATTTTGTGTTCGTTTTCCTACGCTAGCCTTAAGAAAGACTTTTTCTGTTGTTTAACCTGTAGAACTTTTAAAAATGAAGTTAAAGTGTAGCTCTCCATTTTCCTAAAAGTGAAGGTAATTTTTATTAAGGTAAAAAAAGCACAGCTTGATGCCAAAGGTGAAAAACATATATATATATACAAAACCACATTTTGCCTGACCAGCTTATCAGCAGAAAATACAATATTAAATGAGATCACAAGGTTGTAGCTAACTTCTTAGACAAGAAAATTATAGAGGTTGAAGGTAGGATGTTAAAGTCACATGAATACATACAGTTTTTGTACATGAAGGTTCACTGTAGTTCTGATAGAAAACTCTGGTCCTGATTTTAAGATAGTGTCTGCAAATGTGTTCTCAGTAGCTTGACTAACACAGTTGTCAGCCAGATGGCTTCCGTTACAAAGGTGGATGAATAATTCATCATTACTCATTCAGTCTAAAAATTTAGTCTTTCTCTATTCATGAACTTTTCATGAAATTGTCTGCACTCTTTAGGCAGAACCACTCAAGCTTCACTGCAGCATGCACTTCCTCCTCCTCATGTAGTCCTTCAGTGATGAATGCTCAGGCTTGGAGCTGTGCTTATTACTTGTACAGCTCAAGTGGCATTGTTTCTGTTCTGTGATTTGTGTAACTAACCAACACCACATAAGGTTTAAATTTCAAAATCAAATAAATAAATAGAAACTTGCTTTTGGCCAACATATAACTATTCAAGCTTAAAATTGAATTTAATCAGCATTCACACCAATAAGTGCTGAAACATTTGTGAAAATTAAATATGAAGAAGTTGGTTCCCTAAGGAAATGGCATAGTCCCGCTCGTTCTTCAGCTGTAACCCTGGAAATCTGCTTTTCCAAGTGAGATTTTTCCCTCAAGGAAATACAGAGCCAATGCCTTCTGAGAAGACAAAACAGGTTATTTTGTCCTATAATTTCTTTCAGACTCTCTACACCATCTTTAGAGAAATGGTATTTATTTTCTTCATCCTTTTTTCCTACATTTCAGTTTATCACTCTTTTTTTCCTATTATGTTATGGCTATCAAATAAAGACTAAAACACTCTACAACAAAACAGAGGACTTAGGATGATACCCTAAATCAACTAATCTCTGTCCTCCATCACTGCTTTTTTTTTTTTTTTTCCAGGGGGTGTTGGAGAAGGCAGGGTTTTAGCAAAACAAACCTTGTCCTGCTCTTCTTAGCAAGAATTTTATATAGGCATTTGATAGCAATTTGAGAAGAAGCAGATTTTTCAGTGGTGGATCTGTAGAGTTGGATTTAAATCAACATAGTAATACCCTTTATATAGACTGAGAATCTGGTTCTATTACTCTAAATCAGGAGACAATAACACAATGTCCTTAAGACATAGCTCCGGGACACCATTTTGCACCACTATTCTGCGAAAAATAATAATTCCTCCTTCAATATCTTTTCCCTCTTCATGTTTTCCATTGTTATTTTTGTGTAAAAGCTAGATTTCAATCCTGAGCAGTCAGACTGTAAGTTTTGCCCAATAGACAAACATACAAGGATTTGTCATTTTAATGGCTAGGCTGCCATGTCTTTTTCTAAATTAATGAAGACCACTTAGAACTACTTTTCCACACAAATAGCAATTTTAATCACCAATCTGGATTATAATACGTACAGTAAATTTTTAATTATTTAATAAAAATCATATGCCTCTTCATTGACTCCATGTTTGGTTGAGACTGCATATAGAATTTTATGAAACTATTTTAGAGGGCTTATTCAAATAGCAATATAATCCTGCTTGCTTAAGAAAACTCAGAAGTGATTTTAAATAATTCTCCATTAATTAACTTCTAAATTGTAAAATTAACTTCACATATATAGAGAGAGGTAATAAACACACAACATGCATTAGCTAATATTCATCATCTGTTGCAGTAACAAGTTTGAGTGTTCTATTTATAAGCTAAACACTATGAATATTAACAAATAATGAATTTTGCATAAATAGTGATACATACAGAACAAAAATTAACTAGAACAACATGACTATGTAATCAGGATGTAAGCATCACTTTTCACTAATAAAAGTCCATAAATTTTCATAAAAATATCTTGATCAGTCCAAGAGTAATTTAGGGAGGACTAATCTGAAGATTAGGAAAACAATAAAGAGAAGGGAGGGAGACATTACATGAATCAGAACTGAAAAATTCCTTATGAGTATTAATTTTTATTTATTCTTTTAAAGAAGCCATTTTTTCTCCATCAATGTGTTTTCTTGTGTGGGCATGCGATATTATTACCAGTTGTCTTATCTCTGCGTTCATCAAAACCAAAAATAATTAATTGAAGAAAAATTTTATAATATGTTACATAGAGTACTTGATTTTCTCCTTAAAGTTTTTAGATTTAGATTTTAGATTAGTCATTTAGATAAATGACACTCTTTAGGCTAGGTTTTGGGGATGCAATATATAATTCTGTTCCCCAGAGCCAATCCCAGAAAGCTGAGCCAGACACTTGGATCTCCCATACAGGACAGGGAAGAGTCACAACCTTCAGCATGGAAATCTAAACACATGAAAGCATATAAATATGTAATATAAATAGATAATAGCATGAAAGCTCTAAATTGACATTGTGTTTCACATTACTTCCAGGCAAGCTCCTTCATACGTGTGAGTCCTGATCTTCACTATTTTTTTTCTTTTTTTTTAAATTTCTTTCCTCTTTGAGGGTAGATGCTTACAGTTATTATTTCAAAGAATCAAAGAAGGCTCATTTCTTCCAAGCCACTAATTCCATTTTTTCAAATATAGCATAATCAATAATTCACTTAATAATCTCTTCAGGAGGCGAGGGGAAGGTGCAAACAAAGACGAAACTAGGAAGAAAATTCTCACTCTCCTCTCTACAAAACATACTCCAGAAAAAAAATATTCAAGGGTATTTTGGCAGGAAGGGTTCTTCAGGTTGTGTTTCTTGTTCTAGTAAATATTGGTACATTTCTTACAAAGACTGTCAAATCTAAATTCCAAATGGATTTTGTGAGTAGGGTCCAGAAACCCAGTTCTCCCCTTCCTGGATTAATGTCTCAGCACTAGATTACAGAAGGGACATAGAAAATTCCTGGAGAATGATACTTGATGTCTTTCTGATGAAACAGAAAGATTTTGCACATTTCAGGAAAAGAGGTAGCAGTTTCCTGCCCCTACACTTCACCTTTAAACTAGAAGTTGTTGCACTCTTTGAGAACTTTGAAACATGCCGAGAAATCACTTTGGTCTTAGTAAATTATCTTAAACACTAGTAAATAAAAGGTAGACAGCTCATCATCTGTCCTTTAAAAAAAAATAATTAATTTTGCAAACACATGAATCACCATATATTATGTCTAACTCCTTTTTTAGGTGTAGGTTCACCAATGGTACCCTCAAAAACAGATTTTGACCCTTACAGTTTTTCAGCACTTCAAGTGCATAAAGCAAATCGAGTATCAATTACGCATAATTGTGTTTATTATAGTTAAAGAATTTTTTAAAATATTTTGTAAAGTTGAGAGAAGAGTATTTCCAGAACACATGGTTAGAATAGAATAGAACAGAATTGTCCTGATTTCAGCTGGCATAGTTAATTTTCTTTGCAGTAGCTAGTATGGGGCTGTGTTTTGGATTTGTGCTGAAGCAGTGGTGATAATGTGGAGATGGTTTAGTTGTTGCTAAGTAGCGCTTACACTAGTCAAGGACTTTTGCAGCTCCCCATGCTGTGCCGGGTGCACGGGAAGCTGGGAGGGGACGCAGCCGGGACAGCTGACCCAAACTGGCCAAAGGGATATTCCACACCATATGATGTCATGCTCAGTATATAAAGCTGGGGGAAGAAGAAGGAAGTGGAGGGACATTGGGAGTGATGGCGTTTGTCTTCCCAAGTAACCGTTACGCGTGATGGAGCCCTGCTTTCCTGGAGATGGCTTAACACCTGCCTGCCCATGGGAGCAGTGAATGAATTCTAAGCGAGCGGCTGTGTGATGCTTGTTTGCTGACTGGGGCTAAACCACGACAAGAATGAATAGACTAGATTAGACTAGACTAGACTAGACTAGANGACTAGATTAGACTAGACTAGACTAGACTAGAATAGAATAGACTAGAATAGAATAGAATAGAATAGAATAGTTCATTTGGAAGGAACCTACAATGATCATCTAGTCCAACTCCCTGACCAATTCAGGGCTGACCAGAAGTTAAAGCATATTATGAAGGGCACTGTCCAAATGCCTCTTTTTAAGGCACTGACAGGCATGGGGCATTGGCAACACCTGAAGGAAGCCTGTTCCAGTGTTTGACCACACTCTCGGTAAAGGTATGTTTCCTAATGTCAAGTCTGAACCTCCCCTGATGCAGTTTTGAACCATTCCCATGCGTCCCATCACTGGATCACAGGGAGAAGAGATCAGCACCTCCCTCTCCACTTCCCCTTCTCAGGAAGCTGTGGAGAGCAATGAGGTCACCCTTTGGCCTCCTTCTCTCCAAACTGAACAAGGCCAAAGTCCTCAGCTGCTCCTCATAGGACATGCCTTCCAGCCCTTTCACCAGTTTTGTTGCCCTCTTCTGGATGCATTCAAGTACCTTAACATCCTTCTTAAACTGTGGGGCCCAGAACAGCACACAATATTCAAAGTGAGGCTGCACTAATGCTAAATGCAGTGAGATAATCACCTCTTTTGACCAGCTGGTTACACTGTTTGATGCACACCAGGATGTGGTTTGCCCTTTTGGCTACCAGTGCACACTGCTGACTCCTACTGAACCTACTCTAAACCAGCACCCCCAGGCCCCTTTCTGAAAGGCTGCTCTCCAGCCACCTCTCCCCCAATTTACGTTTGCGTCTGGTGTTCCTCCATCCCAGGTGCAGAATTTTGCATTAGTTCTTGTTAATTTTCATGCCATTGATGATTGCCCAATGCTCCAATCCATCTAGGTCACTCTGCAAGGCCTCTTGTCCCTGAAGAGTGTCAACAGCACCTCCCAGTTTAGTATTGTCAACAAGTGAAGATACATAACAATTTCAGATCTTCTGTGTGCTTCCAAATCCAGAAGCTGCTACCTCTCAGTGCAGCAGGTGAGCTACCATGGAATTATATAAGCTTTTTTTGGTTTGTCCTATTTTAAAACTCTATTTTATAAGCCCTTCTCTGAAAGCCAAATATTTTCAAATGTGAGCTGCCAAGACTTGATATATCTTCAGAAAATAATAGATATCCCAGAGTCTGTTTCATATTTTCTTTTATGCTATGCCTACCCCACTGGTATCAGAAAGGAATAGCCTAAGGTCTGCACTAGTACATTATAGTTGTAAAAGGCATGGTTCAGAATATTCATTACTGACCATTTGCAACAATTTTTTACATGTAGAAATTTGCAGCAAAGACAATAATTTCAGAAAACTGAATGAGAACCAAGCATGGAAACATTCATATCCAAGCAGGCTGAAAGAACATGTAACATTCTCCATATCAACACTATGTATGACCCAGTGACTGTAGCATCCCAAAATTTTTCTTTTGGGTCACTGAGAGCTTATACACAACTTATTTCATATGACACATTCACAGACCTTCCAAAATAGATGGCATTCTTATTTTGAACACCTTATTACTGTTCCTCTCATCCTCCCACAAACACTGAAGAAAACTGCCCAACACTCAGAGCAGAATGACTATCAGTGGACATATTTAAAGTTAGCCTGTAGATATGATAGTACTGATTAGATTTAGTTTAGAGATAACGGACTAAATTCTTTCATGTTGCAAAAATATAGCCAAGTTAGAGTTCCCTTCTTTTTGAACCAAATCTACAATTTAATGGGCACATGAACCTTCTATTAACAATAATGGGAGTTCTGTGCACACACTGGGGGCAAAATAAAGCCCTGTAGAGTTTTTAGCTTATAAACAGCATGAAGCAAATGGAGAATGATACTAATCTCAAAGAAATCATGCAAATTGTAGTATCCTGAATGAGAATAAAATCAGGGAGAGTAGTCCTGGGGCAAAGGGAGTAAAATTAAGGAGTGAAAAACGCACAAAGCTAAAAAAGACAATGAAGAAGGTCAGCTTGGATAACAGTAATGTAGGTGAGTTGGTCCAGACAACTCTGAGGCTAAATATCTATAAAATATGTAAACAGAGACATTAAAATATTTTAAGACCAAATTAAAGAAAAAAATGGAAGTAACGTTTTTGTTAATGGGCTGAAAGTCAGTGATTTATAAAGCACCTGGGGGTACACTGAAAGAGCCAGTACATCTGCACAGTGCAGACATTAATTAAAAAAAACACTCATAGTATTATTTTTAGTGTTATTTTAGTTACAGTAGCCATGTTGTTAAGATGTTACCTTGATTGACTGAGGTATTAATGAGCTTCCATCTTACAGATCTGAAGCTAGTTCATTCAGCTGGATCATACCACATTCAGCTCCAGTAATTACTAGTACTCTAAACTGTAGGTCGAATGGATAAAAACTAGTGTTCATGTTCCATATCATATTCTATTTTTGCGTTTAATTCTCTATGCATATATTGCAGTAAATAACTATCTTGAGAAAAAGCTATAGCCTGTGTTTCTCTTTGAGGGTGAAGGAGTCTCTGGGCCTAGGCACCCTACTATGATGGTATACTTGCAGATAAGGCTCACAGGACATGGAAGAATCTAGTGAAAAACATCAAGATAAAGACTGTAAGGGTCAGGATGAACATATGTTATCTCAGCTCCTGCTAATATAAGTAAATCAGGATAATTAACGTACTTGCAGAAATAATTTTTTGAGATGCTTATTTTAGCATGGGAACTCAACAGGTACAGGGATTCTGCAGAGTTTCTCTGATTGTGCCATTGGGAAGTCATGACTTAAAAATATAATTTAGCTGCATTTTATTTTTATTTTTCTCAAATGAAACCAAAGTCTACAATCAATCAATGCATAAAATGTATGATGTACTACATTCACATTTCATTTGAACAGTTTTTTCTTGAATTACAGTTATGAGAAAAAAGATTATAACCTAAATGTCAGTTCTTGGAGCCCCAAACAAAATGCTTAATTGCTACAGTGTGTATTATAACTTTTAAAATGTATTTCTATGATGACTTTTTATTTTGACATATTTTCTCATGCTTTTAAATTCAAAAGTTACAGCTAAAAATATCAATACTAAATAATTTGTCTTTTTTATATCCCAGAAATCATCTTGTAGGGACCTTTATTTATTTTCCACAACATTTTGGTTGGTTATGATCCTTTCCAATAGAATATATTTGTATTTGGTGTTGGTATTAGTCCTAACACAGTATTTCCTTTGCAAAATGTTATTGTTACTGCAATATTTATAATCTCTTCTGAAATATACATAAAATATGGATTATAGAGACTACTTTTCTACCCTTTGTTCTTTTAAAGATCATTGGTATCCATTTTCTCTAAAACTATGATTAAAATCCTCTTTAAAAAAATAAAATAAAATAACAAAAAAATATTTGGGGGGGGGGGCTGAAAACCTGGCATGCACTCTTTCCCATAAATCACATGCATGAACAAACATATTCAAAATGTATACTGTATACATATTGCATATACATGTACTTGCACAGAGTACCTGGCTGTTTAGACTATATGTATTTCTGCCTTTTATGACATGTTGTTTGGAACTTGATCATTCATGTTCTGTTATTAAACCCTTTATGAAACATGAAAACCATAGTGTACTAAGTGTATTTATTTAAAGTATTTATTCCTAGAGACATACTTTAACATTGCCTTCCTACACATCTACATTTAGAATATGCTGAGATGGAGGAAGTAAAAAACCAGAACTCTACCTCTGCAATATTTCATTCTCTAGATATGATATTTGATTCGAAAATGCTCCATACCTCTGTTACAAATTTTGTAATTGTCATTAAGAGCTCCAGACCAAGAAATTTTTTCCATCTTTATAGAAAATGGTAAATGCACTTTAAAAGATACTGCAAAGTTACTTAAACTTATTTTGTTTTCAAAGATTGTGTTTAAGATCGAGGCTGACATTTACAGCCAGCTCAATTGCCATGCAAAAACCCATGATGCTGGATTAGAAAAGTGAACACATACAGAAAAAGAAAAAGGAAAAAAATGAAAGAAGAAAAAGACAACTTTAGAAGTGACATGCAAAACATTATTTTTTAAAAGAATTTTAGAAATTCTATGAACAGTACCTATGAATGAGAATGAACAGAAAGTAAAATCTAATCTATGCTTCTTAAAAGAAGCATCTATTTCAGATGAAATAGGATCTGAAGGATAATGACTAAAGAAACACTGAAAATAATGTCACAAGACGACAGATCAAATTGTGTGCAGGTTAGCCAAAATGCTCACAGGGAGAAAAGAAAAAAGGAAAGAGCAAAACCTGAGAATTTTATCTATAGCAGAAACACTGGGCAAGAAATTTAGGAAAAAATATTTTTACAAAATTCAAGATTGTATCATTAAAAAAGAAAATAAATTGTGTGTATAAACATACAGTATGACACTATTTATTACATCTCTTTTCTTTATCATCCTTTTCTCCCTTTAATCTTCAAAACCTTTCTGCAATCTACATGCTGTTACTTCCTTAAAAGTTTCAAACAGATGCACCTAGAGAACTGATATCATATTCAACTGCTAAGAGTGTCAAAGGAAACTGAGCCAACTTGTTTAAGATTCTAAGTTTAAGGGAAAAAACTAAAAGATATATATCTGTCAGAGGTACACTATGGTACAGATGATGCAAGAAAAGTATCTGTCAGTGTAGTTGAGAAGCAAGGATATAGACAGTAAGGCTAAGTGCTGCATCAAAACCAGAACAATTGCTGATGGCTCCCTGCACAAGCAGAGGGGTTGAGCTATCACAGTAACCCAGCTCTTTCACTGCAAAAGTTCAGACTGCAGTATGTAAGGACTCACCTGGATAATGCATTCCTCACATGTTACTGCCCTAGAAAACCTATGATCTCCATTCATGTGTTCCTCTGTAGAAAACATAACCACGCATTCCTGCCACACTTTTCTTTAAGCTCTTAATAATCATATAAATCATAACTTCATTGAACATGTGTGACCACGCTCATGTACTCTCTCTTCAGCCATAGTTTCACCTTTCACAGCAACATTAATCTCAGAATGCAAAACTCTTCAGACCAAAGAACTGTGAGCCTTCAAGCTGTATTTACCTTCAGTCTAAGACCTTGATGCACTATAAAACATATCTAAGTTCATTAACCAATGCCAGACTATGTACTTTGGTCTGTGTATTGGGTTTGCATAGTAAGGTTTGGGTAGCAGGGGGGCTACAGGGGTGGCTTCTGTGAAGAGCTACTAGAAACTTCCCCTATGTCTGATAGAGCCAATGCCAGCCAGCTCCAAGACAGATAGACTTGCCGCTGGCCAAGGTCAAGCCTATCAGTAATGGTGGTAGCACCTCTAAGATAAGAAGGGGGGAAAAACTCTGTGCAGTTGCAGCCAGAGACAAGAGTGGGAATACGTGAGAATATGTGAGAGAAACAAACCTGCAGACACCAAGGTCAGTGAAGAAGGAGGGGGAGGAGGTGCTCCAGGCGCTGGAGCAGAGATTCCCCTGCAGCCTGTGGTGAACACCATGGTGAGGCAGCCCGTGGATGTCCACGCTGAAGCAGATATCCACCCAGCGCCACAGCAGGTGGATGCCTGGATGAGTCTGTGACTCTGTGGGAAGTCCACAGTGGAGCAGGCTCCTGGCAGGACCTGTGACCCTGTGGGGGACCCACACTGGAGCAGTCTGTTGCTGAAGGGCTGCGCCCCATGGGAGGGACCCATGCTGGAGCCGTTCATGAAGAACTGTAGCCCATGGGAAGGACCCATGTTGGAGATGTTCATGGAGGACTGTCTCCTGTGGGAGGGACCCCACACTGGAGCAGGGGAAAGGTGTGAGGAGTACTCCCCCTGAGGAGGTAGGAGCAGCAGAGACAAAGTGTGATGAACTTACCACACCCCCATTCCCTGTCCCCCTGCACTGCTGGTGGGGATGGAGGGGGGTGGGGAGGAAGTAAGAAGGGAGGTGTGGGGGGGAAGCTGTTTTAATATTTAGATTTTATTTTCTCAATACCTTACTCTGATTTGATTTTAAATTAATTAATCTAATTTCCCCAAGTTGATTCTGTTTTGCCCATGACAGTAATTGCTGAGTAATCTCCCTGTCCTTATCGTGTCCCATGAGCCTTTCATTACATTTTCTCTCCTCCTGTCCTCCTGAGGAGGGGGAGTGAGAGAGTGGCTTTGGTGGGCACCTGGCACCCAATGAGGGTCAAACCACCACAGTCTGAAGCACACCAGACTTGTGTGGATCACATTTGGGAGACAATTGAGAAAGCCAATACTTTCACAGCGAGTTTAAACTTTAACAAGTGGACATTTTTTTTAATCAAACAAACAAAAACCAAATAAAACATTTATCATCTACCAATGCAATGAAATCATAAACCCATTCAGCTGAATGACAGAATTCTGGGCAGTTTCAGTGGGACTGCTCAAACTGGTATCTGCACAATGTTACCAAAGGTTCCTCTTGCAGGGAGATTAGCAAGACCTGCAGATGAAGGGCAGAAAGATTCAAGAGATTGGGGAAAATATACTTTACAGCCTTCCTCATTGTCATTTAGAAATAAAACATTACGCAATCCCTCTAGAATAGTCTGTTAATGGACTATGCAATGAAGACTTTGGCCTGCTTAGTCTGCTCTATTTGAAGGCAGGGTCCTCAGGAGTCACATTAACCTAACTGTTCCCAAAATTTCAGACAGAGCAGAGTCTGCTTTGCCCCAGAGCTGCCTAATTCCATTAAAAGAATGGAAATCCCAATGATCTTTGTCTCTTGGCTCCACAAAAGAAATTACTTAGCCCTTAGCATCTTCAATTTTATAAAATGGATTGCCTGTGTTACCAGATAAGATTACAGGAGCATTGCCTGTTTTACCTTACCAAACACACTTAGAAGGGATATTACCAGTGTCTCCTAATACAGTGCTGGTACAGGCAGAAAAAGTGCAAGAGAGGGAAAAAACTATTTAACCTGAAGAATGACACTGGCTCAGGAAATTTATCTAAACAAGCTGGAAAAGGTAAGTGAAATTAGTTCTACTTCAGGAGACACAGGCAAATAAACCAAAGCATTTTAAGTAGCAAATTTATGAATCAGTTTATAGGAGTCTGTTGCTTACAAAATGTAAAATTAACTTCAGTCACCCAGGAACATATCCTTACACTTTGATGTTCAATATTTCTGTTCTGATTTTCTTTTACAGGTTACTAATTAAAACATGGCATCTCCATGTATGCAACATTTAAATAAATACCCAGTTAAGTCAGTTAGGCTCCTTCTTTGGGGAATATCTACATAAGATAATTTTATAACATTATAATTTAAAAAAAAATTAAAATTGTAGTGGGTTTTGAATTTATGAAGGAATTGTCAGTACTTCAATATTATGTCCATAAGAGAGGCTCTGTAACATTTCTCAGAAGCGGCAAGTCAGCTGATGTAGTAACATTACTAGTATTTGCTTCCCTTCTTGTCATTCATCTTCTGTGAAATAAGTATCTTCTGATTTAGGGTGATACTAAATAACTGTATTACACTCATTGACCTACTGGGTCTGTCACAGAGTGAGGACACTGGATTATCTGCAGTGGGTACTCTGGGAAACACAGGCAGGTAGTTTATCCCCTAAAGGAGCACACTTACATACAGGGTTTAATGTTTGTGAGGGTCAAGCTGAATAATTCCACTAAGAGTTTTTTTCTGTTAAGACTTCCTATTGTATAGAGTACTATCCACTCACTTACAGCCGTTATGGAATTATATATATATATATATGTATGAAATTTGTAGATCTATAGGTTAATCCTATCTTATAACTTGAGGTTAGAATTGTTCTGACCATATTAATTTCTTTTTATAAATACCTGAACAGCTTCTGGGAATATTGTGGGGTGGATAGGGGACTAGGCAACTTCTAAATGACTATGCTGACTCAGAATTCATACCCATAGGTATTGTTTCTAGGAATTAAAGAAATTTTTCCCCAAAATAAAAGAAAGGTTGAACTGTTTAGGAGGGCAAATCTGAACCTGAGAGTCTTGGTAGAAGTTGTAACTTAGCTCCAGATAAAAGTTGTTTTATTGTGTGGCAGTTTTCAATCCATGATATAGGTGTATGTCCTGGAAATGAGTGCACCAGTTTGCTAGCAAAGCTGGGATATTGAAAAATAGTGTCAATGGATATATTAAATTTACTCTGAAAGAAAAACTTGGGTTATTATTGACAGACGTTGACAGCAAGTACTGCATTACAATAATTACACTAAAACAATATTTGGGCTGATAAATAAGTTGTTAATGGGTACTAATTGAACCATGAGGCTTAGGAATACAAGAACACTGGGCATAAATGTTGTCCTCTGGAAACAGGTATGTTGATGGCCTGAATGAAGGGAAGAGGAAGACAAACCCATAGAAGAAATTCATATAATATATATCACAAATACCTTCAGTCTTTACATTTGAATCATTGTCATGATTCACTCACAGCTACAGAAGAGAAAACACAGTAATTGTGCAGGAAAAAAAAAAGGCGGTAGCAACCATAGTATTCTACTCACTGAGAAGAAATGAAATGTCATTAAAAACTGATTGAAAATTTTTAGTCTAAAAATATTTCTCTCTGGGCATACCTAATTCCTACTGGTTTATCTTTTGTTCATTCATTTAAAAAGCAGATTTTTACCACATGAAGGGAAGGGTGTTATGGAAATAACATTGTATTTGACTGAGAGCTGGAAGTCTGCTCATGTTTGTTAAAAACCTTATTCTTTCCCTCTCAGCTCCTGTGCATATCTTTCAAATCATGGGATGGCTACAGTTTCAATGCAAACTGTATTTGACTTTTGCAAAATAAATATTAGTTAACAAGGTAGTCTGCTTACAGAACAAGAAGTTAAATTAATATCTGCTTCTAGAATTACTCTAAAAATTATGATTGATATAACTTTAATAGTCTTAAGTAATGCCTTAATCCATTCCAAGAGACTCTTCACAGATGGAAGTATTACTTGTCTGGATAAGAATAAAGAAACAGATTGACACTATTTATCCAACACACTTACAGCATTTTTTAATGGGGATAAAGTAATTACACTGAAGAGATAAAAGAATGAAACATTGAGTTAGACTCTTAAAGATATAATGTATGTAACAAAACCTGAAAACAAAATAGAGATTCCAATGTCATGTCTTAACACCCCATTTATAAATCTATTTTAACAAGAATTTATTTTTAAAAATTTAATATCTCATCTAGAAAAAATAGGATGAAAGGAAAATGGGAGGTTATGGTCATGTAGCTATTGTACCAATGCTCTTGGTTTCGAAGTTTAAAATGTTCTTTGGCCATAAACCAAAGCTCTCAGAAAACTTTTTAATCTAAAAATAAAACAGCTTCTAAACTTGGCAAAAATGGAACAAAGAAGGAAGGATAAAGAGCTGTCTGTTCCATGGGTCAAACCTAAAGTAATTTTGTAGATCTTAACGTTCCATGTTGTGAAATGAGTAGTTTTCCACTTTTTCATGTTGAAGTCAAATCTTAACTTTGAATTTCCAAGATACAGATGCACGTATGTATCTATGTATCTATGTATAGATACATATATAGCCACACACAGATTTATTCCTTAATGTCAGTTAAATATTTCTTACAAAACCAGAAAATAACCAAAACACTCTTTCATTTTATCTTTGAATTAAAGATAGTGTTGGTACTTCTTTGGATAGCAAAACATTATTAGTTAAAAATGACTATGCACCCTGAAATATTAGTTGATTATATTTATTCATACATTTTCAACCTCAGATTAGATCCATTATCTAAACACATTTAATATGACAACACAAAGCATTTGTGCATGTGTGCATTACACAGTGCAGAGCTACGTGCAGAAGGATGTGAACCAGTTCTACTATTAAGAGCAGTATCATTGTGATGTGCTGATCTTGCTCAACTGATGCACCCCACTTCTCTGCATAAAAAAACCAAAACTTAATATCAATAAAACTATATCCAGAATAGTGGGACTGTTGTATTAAAAGTCATGGTTGCACTGGTATAAAATGTGATATAGATAGAAACCCTGTCAGCCATAACCTTTGTTCCTTCTGGAGATCTCTGCAAGCAGAAAATTACCATTAAAGGAGAATCGTTGATCTAATGAACATTTTTTTAATATTAACTTTTTTCTTCTAGATAATTTTATAATTTCAATTTCAAATTGATATTTTAATTCTAATTATTCTTGATAAGAGTCTATTTTAATATTACAGAGTTTAAATTGTTCTGGTATGTCTTATTTGATCAATTAGTGGCTATACCATTTGCTCATTCTACCATGTAAACTATTGTCATGAGAAAGGAAAGCCAACCAAACCCACGTACAACTTCACTGCTCTGAACTTTCTCTCTTTCTTGCCCCTTCTACACGACAGAATGTGAGAATTTTTTCAAACCTATGTCAAACACTCCATCACTTTTTAAAGACAGAGATCAGAAGATCATGGAGTATCCAAATAGCCCTGGTACTTAGATATCTATTTCAGGCACTATGCTTCTTAAACATCTGCTTTGTGTATTTTGCTTCATATTCATACCCCTGTGGGCTCTGTCTACTTACACCTTCAGGATACACATGCTTACTTTGGACTGTCACCCTTCTTTCTGAAGAGTGCACAAAATGGGAGTAAATTTATTAATCTTAGTTAAAACTTCTATTCATAGTGCAGGAATTTTTAAGTATAGTTTACAAACCTGGAAATACAAATTTATAACTGACTTTGTATTTTAGAAATGGTCATGTAACATTGGATCAAGACATGAAATAACACCTTCAGACAGGATCCACAGGCATTATCTTTAATCTGGTTAGACTGTTTTTCTCCTCCTTCTGTATATGCACTGAAATTATGACCTTATTATACAGTCTATCTATACAAGTCTATCTATTCAAGTCTATCTACTTGCTTTTAGGCTGGAATTTGTTACCTGTATGTTCTACATATAGAAGAGACAGTCCATTTACAATGCTCCCAAATTATGGTTATGATAATAAGAAAGGTGTGAAAGTCCATGCCTAATTGTAGCCTTTTCAACATTTCTATTAATGAATAAGTATATCGTTGTCTTACAAAACCACCTTTGGGAGTTTATCATCTCCAAAGAGAAATCCATCAGAATCATATTTTCACATGGGAGTTTTTGTTTTCTACATTTTTTTGAAACACCAGTATAAGGAAGGAAATTATTTTGTTTAATTATATAGCAATCCGCTTAGAACTATACAAAATGTAAAATGGTATGACCTCTGCTTTAAAGTAGGACTTTGACAGTCCTGTTTATGAATATAGTTAAAAGCAATAAAATGAAACTAAGTGTAAATTATCTAAATTATTTGAAGTGTTTTCAAGACATTCATTAGTACTCTGTTCAAGTTCTGGAAAAAAAGAAACATACAACAAAACCACTTTTCTAATCAAAACCAGATTGTCTTATCTAGCTAAACCTTCTGCCAGAAGACTTAGACATGGGTTATAGCCACACCCATCATATTTTCCAATATAATGATCTTTCAAGCAAATCAGGATGGATCATATGAAAGTGAGAGATTCTCAGTCTTACAGTTTTTAAGGGGTCTTCAACATATGTCAAAATGAAAAGCTCCAGTGAGAACTACTTCAGTGTGACCTCTTAGGGGAAAAGATGAACTGTTGTCCTTAGTTTCTGTGTTTTACAAAGTTTATTATACAACTTTATTTTCCTACTGTACTCTATTTGCAACATCTAAAAAGATAAAGCAGCCTAACAATGCCAAACTTATGTTGCACTTTAGTTCCATTCTGAAATAAGTTTTAGTCTGGAGTAAGGCCTAGTATTTGAAAGTAAAACATGCCTAGTTGAATTAAGATTTTGGTGGGGTTAATTCCATAGTGTCTCTTCAATATATGTCTACTTCACTTCTGTATTAAAGAGGAAACCTAGTCAGAACAAGTGATGCGAGAAAAGTATACTGCAATTAACAAAGGTTTCTCCCCACTAAAGAAAAGCTCAGAACAGGATGGAGCATAGAAGAAGGTGGAGAAGCAACAAATATTTCTAGTATGAAGGACAAACTGAAGGAAACTTGAGGGATAAGGAAGAAATTACAGTTACCACTATAACTTACATACAATAACTAGAGATGATAATCCAGAAAATTGGATTTGGGGATGTGGTTGATTTTTTAGGTATTTTTGCTCCCTCAGCACTGATAGCAGTTTGTTGGTGGGAATCCAGCAGCAATTAACTGGTTTGGGCTAATACATGTTCATGTAATAAGCTATTTACTTCTATATTTGGCATTAGAAATCTAAAATAAAATCAAAATATTTTAGGCAAGAATTAAAGAACAGCTTATTCAGCTAGTGTAAATCGGAGTAATATGAAAATTATTTTAAAATATGATTTGTCTGAATTACACTGAAG
>VZTV01010724.1:0-15364 GCA_013400875.1 Anhinga rufa
ATTTTCAAAAAGAAAAATAAATGATCACAGCAGTTTCGTTTTGTTTTGCTAGCCGTAACCCCCAGGCAGCCGGGACAAGCCTGTGTAAAGGCAGTAGCGGTTGCAGGGTGTGGGGGCTCTGTTGAGGAAACCTTGCTTTTAACAGAGCAAAATAATCGGCAGGAAAAATTATAGTTTGAAGGTCAGCGTATTCAAATTTATTCAGATTTTCCCTCTGGTTTCCTCGACAGAGCCCCCACGCCCTGCAACCGCCACTGCCCGTACAGGGGCTTGTCCCGGCTGCCTGTGGGCAGAGAGGGGCAAACTGGCTGTTTGTCCGAAATCAGAACAGCCCGCACCGGTGCACGAGGCACTGCCTGCCTCTGCCGAGGGTCAGCACAAATAAAGCCCTGCTATTAGCTCCGGGATGCCTACGAACAGTTAAAACTTCAGGGTAAGTAAAACCACAGTCTACTCATTATATCTGTGAAAATCATTAGGGAAGTACAATAAATTAATCCTGAAAGGTATGTAGTTCATGGAAAATTAAGTATATTAAATTAAACACCGTTTATAAATTTTCCACTTATAAATAAAAGTGAGCATGCATTACATATTTTGCAAGTAAGTACAAATCCTAGTTGCAGAAAGCCAGGCTGTACCCTCCAGCTGTGCCACCAGCCTGATGAGCTGGAAGTTTTGAATCACCACCTCATTTTTGTGTTTCTTTGATTGCACAAGTTCTCAGTAACAACGGAGGCATCATAGTAGATAGGATATCAGAAGTAGGAAAAACATTAAAAGGGTTGTCGTTCTGCTCAGAACGAGAATTTGGAGTAACGTTACTCTGACACTGCTGTAAAACTTTCAGGAGTGGCATCCTGACTCATTCAGCTAAATTTAGTACCTTTTATTACCAGCTATGCCACATCAGCCAGCAACGCTTTGTTTCACACTTGAACCGGACTTTTGAAGCAACTTTTTAAACTCTTCCATTCAAACAAAGAATGGAACTTTTCTAATTTAGCGGAAAGAGAGCAAACAAAGCCTTACTGCTGCTGTAAGGTGTGGCCAAGCGTATCAGCACAAAACCTCCCTTGACATAAAACTTGTCACCAGCCAAAAGCCTCTGAGGTAAGACCCCGCCTGCACCCTCTGCCCGGCAGGCATCGTGGCATTCACCACCCTACTAGCAAGGCGGCACGTTTGCCTTCGGTTTAAGCATCAAGAAAATTTGCTCCGAACGTTGGCAGCGAAGCAACGGCGGCCGCGCCAAGGCGAGGGCGGCAGGCAGGGCAGCTGGGCATCCCCCACGTACCAGAGCCAGAGCCGGAGGTCGTCATGTCGTAGATGAGATCCTTCAGCGTCTTCCCGGAGTTGACCAGGTTGCACTCGGAGAGGGGCTCCTCCACGTTGGGCTGCTTCGCCCTGCCGCGGGCGCAGCGCCGGCCCTGGCAGGCGCACGCCACCAGCACCGCCGCGAGGGAAAGGACGCAGACCGGCACCGCCACCGCCACCGCCAGCACCACGGGTCCCGCGTTGGCTCTGCCGGGAGACTCGGACGCTTTCGGAAGACACAAGGGAGAGCAGGGTGGAGGGAAAAGACGGTAAGTGAAGGGCTGCAGGGCGACGGCGCGTTAAGGTTTAGTGATTTCCCACAGTCTGGGACTGGCAGCAGCGAGGCAGACCACGTTTCTGTAAGTCACGGAGTCTTTTCCCCGCACACCTTTTCTGCAGGTAGCTTGGGCTCAGGTTAGCACTGCGATCGCCACCGAACGCCACCAACTCAGACAGACCGCCCCACCAGCAGTTCCTCAAGGAAACACCAGTGGGGACGTTCAGCAGCGTATGGCTGGGGGCAGCGCAGCGGGAGGTAAGTGCTGAGCAGACCCTCGCCACGCCGGCCCCCGGGAACAGCCCCGGGAAAGCTCCTCACATGGGCTGACCCCTCCCCGCAGGCTACCCTCTGGTTGTGTCTCCACTTTTATCTGCTACTAAACCACACGGGCTTCTCGCAGCGCGGCGCGTCCTGGCCACCAGCTTCTCCAGCCAGTCCCACCCCACCTCTCGGTACCATGCAAGAGAGCAAATGCCTGAAGAACATTTCCTTGCAAAACATTTCCTTCCAAAAACACAGCAGGAACCCTACAGAGTACACATTTTTAATCTGCCCGCGTTGTCAAAATGCCATTTGTCTGCAGTTAGCTGATCCCCCCCACCTTCCCACTGCAGAAGATTAAGAAATAGGACCATCAAGCTCACTGTGGGAGCCCGACTGAGATGCAGGCTGGTGCCCGGGGCCGCGCCAGCACAGCCACCCCCCCGACAGCCAGCAATTTGCGTGTCACGCACAGCAGCACAGACAGCAGCCCCGCACGCAGGTGATCTGCGTTCCGCGAGAGACGCCTTGCCGCTTTGCAACCAGTGGGTGCAGAGCCCTTCCCACACTTGGAAGTTTGTGTATGAATTTCCCAGCACGCTGTCCCTGCTGAAAACAAATCCTTGGAAAAAACCATTTCCTAACACTTAATGCATATGGGAATGCAAAGTTCTAGCAAATGAGGCAATAAAAGGATTTCTAAGACAGAACACTTTTGGAACTTGTGTTCGTGAAGCTGTATTTCACAAGGATCAAGAAATGGGACTGTCGTAGATCATTTTCCATTTTAAAACTATAGGGGTAAAAAACATATCGAGAAGCGATAGGAATACATTAAGATATTTACTTGCACATGCACACAAATCCCTTAATTCCCCCAAAATTGTTAATAGGTTTAAAAAAAACCAAAACTAAAACAAAACCCAAAACAAATAAAAACCCCCAATCAACCAACACCCCCGCATCCCCCCACACCCCAAAAAATAAAACAGAAACACGACCCAGAACAAGCCCTCAACACTCAGAATCACAAGTACCAAACAGCAGATCTAAAGGCTACAGAAGATTAAAGAATCATGAACTCCACACCACGCAAAGTCCCCTCTTAGCCGTTCTAGAAAACGACAAGCCCCTCTCTCCCTTTAGGCAAACGCTAAGCAAGGTGTGCACTGTGATCTGAATTTTGAGAGAATCGGCAGCCTGACGGCCCTCGGCACTGACCGTTACTTTCCTCCAGCTATATCACAACAGAAGTACCCCTCCTTCAAAGGACCTGCCAAGCCACGCACTCCATCGTTCAGAAGTGCCAGGAGCAAAGTCGGCTGTGCAAAGTTAACTTGTTCCTTTGTCTTCTCTTCCCGATGCTTTAGCACTATGCACTTGAACTGAGAAAAGAAACTAAAACGTTAACAACAGAAGGCCCCACGTCTATTCACCGCGCATGATTTAAATAATTCTGAAAACAAAGGTGCCATGTTTTGCCCACAGGCTTTTCCTTCAACAGACTTTCACGGGACACTCAAGGGGTTATCTGGTAGATTTTTAAGAGGATCTGCAAGCAGGATTCCTCCTTGCAACTGCTGCTTGTTAACTGATACACCGTGAATTCCTAAGCTGTTTTTAATTAGGTTTCCACATGGCAGAGATTTCCCCCGAAGCAGGCATGAAGCGCAGTAGGTACGTATCCTCCGCCACATGGACTTCGGCGCTGCACCCCGCAGAGCTGCTCCTGCCGCACAGGACCGCACGGCCGAGACGCCGTGCACCGCTGCGAGGTGCCGGCTTTGCGCGCGCTGGAGGCTGCAGAGGAGGACTGCCGCCTACGCAGCAGGGTACGGAGCGGGTACCATGCGTCGGGGTGAGGAGGCGTCCCCTGGGTGCTTGGCACGCAAACCACAGCCCTTACAGTGCATCGCCCAAACCAACGTCCTCACCCACGTTTCTAAGCAGATTCGTTACCTATCGGCAGTTGCTGTTAAAGACAAACACACCCAAGATACTTACTGTAAAATGTCAGCTCTTTCCACCAACTGCTGAAAAACAACATAACATGAAAGGAACAAAATATAAAACTTTATTGTTTCTAGGCCAGTGCAAACAGTATCCACACCTCGAATCCTGGGGTCAGGTTTGGGCCCCTCGGGACAAGAAGGACATGGAGGGGCTGGAGCGTGTCCAGAGAAGGGCAGCGGGGCTGGGGCAGGGGCTGGAGCACCAGGGTGCTGGGGAGCGGCTGAGGGAGCTGGGGGGGCTCAGCCTGGAGAAGAGGAGGCTGAGGGGAGCCCTCATCGCTCTCTGCAGCTGCCTGAGAGGAGCGCTGTGGTGAGGGGGGTCGGTCTCTTCTCCCAAGTCACTGGTGATAGAATGAGAGGAAATGGCCTCAAGTTATGCCAGGAGAGGTTTAGATTGGAGATTAGGAACAATTTCTTCACTGACAGAGTGGTCAGGCACTGGGACAGGCTGCCCAGAGAGGTGGGGGAGTCACCGTCCCTGGGGGTGTTCAAAAACATGTAGACGTGGCACTTGGGGACATGGTTTTGGGAGGCATGGTGGTGTTGGGTTAACAGTTGGACTTCATGATCTTAGAGGTCTTTTCCAACCTTAATGATTCTGTGATTCCATGAAAAGAAAAATAATCAGGAAGCTTTGAACAGCAACAGCTGAACCAGTGGGAAGAGAGAGACTCGGAAGGGCATCTTCACAGCCTGACACGAACTCCGTGCGCGGAACTGGAGCAGCAACTCTCCCTGCTGCAAGCAGCGGTGACAAGCAGTCCTGCTGGCAAGTATTTGCTCCCAGCAGCAAGTGATCACAAGCACCTGCAGAGCCTGTGGGTGCTGCACATGTCAAACGTCAACAGGCAGGCAGAGAGCAAGCAGTGGTCCTGGGGGGGCATCCTTCGCCTGCGTCTCCTGCTCGTGCCTGAGCCTCGCCGTACGCCCACATCGTCTGCTGCTGGAGAGCCCTTCACTTCGTCATCGCACGGTCCGCTGCCAGGGCACAGCAGCCCCTTCCCACAGCATACGTTCACCGCTGTCCTGTATCCCCCTCTCTGTCCTTCCAGCTCCTTCCTTCTCTTCCTTCTTTTTTTGCAGCTCCCTCCATTCCAGAAGACCACTCTTTCCAGAAGCAACTTCTTAAAAACCTCCAGATTTCTTCTCTTTTTCTTTACTTTCAATCCTGTTTCCTTGCAGTCTGGATGCTATAGGTGGCACACCTGTACAGGCAAAAAAGAGTAATAGTTACCGTTGGCTTTCTTTTTATCTTAAAATTATATAGATACTTACGTATATACATAAAACTTCCCAAAATCTCATGAAACTGGGAAGCGGCTCTAGAGATACTTTGAATAGGAGAAAAGCCAAGTTCGCTAAGGGCACAATAAATTACTTTGCTTAGCCTTTGTTAGCCGTTCCTGACCCAGTTGCACGTCACATTGCTGCAGTAACATCTCACCCTGCACTTAGAGAGACTGCACAGGCCATGATTTGAGACTGGCCGCTAACAGAGAAACTGGGTGATGACAACAAGCACAAAGCACTGAGGCGTGGAGCAAGGCGAGTGGAGAAATGGACACTTCCACAAGCACTCTTTTCATTGCAGGACATGCTCCCGACTCATGATGAACCTAAAAGTATGTACCCATTTTGAAGGGGTTTTAACATTAAAGCCATACTATTGTACTGGCTATGTCTACACTGCCTTGTCATACGTTACGCAAATCTAGGTTCGGTTCATAGATTTGCCAACAGAATTAAGTGAGACAACAATGCAGTTTAGGCGCCTGGGACATGACAATCTGTAACTTGCAGTGCACTGTTGGTACATTGTAAACCGCTGAAACGGGTTTTACAGCAGAATTTTAAGGGGCTCATAAAAAACGCTCAGTACCTCTTTTAAAAAAAAGCAACAAAACCATTTTTATCAGAAAAAAATAACTTGAATTTTAACAGAAAAGTGATCTGATGCATTTTTACTGAAAACGTGTTTGAGCACAGTTTTATCACCAAAGAACTGCAGTGCAGGCTTTGTGAGAGAACTGCATCAGAACTTAATTATCAGAGATATTCCCTCCCATATGGCATCTGGGAGCCAGGCAAGCAGCAGGGCAGGCAGGAGAAAGCGGCAGGCCTAGCAGGGACACAGGGAGCACAGCAGGCCAGCGAGCTCATCCTGGCACCCTGGGGCAAGGAGCAGCAGAAACCTTGGCTGACGCAGGAGGATGGAGGAGGGAGCACAGAGACAAAGACACTCGTGGCCATCCTGGGGCTGCAGGGTGAGACGTCAGAGCGAAGCAGAAGCAAAATTCAAAGACTCTCTCATATCCACTCAGGAGGGTGACAGTCCAGCATCAGGAATACAAACAGACACCAGCTTTATGACTTACGCAGTGACGGCTGTTCAGAATAAAACCAAGTTCAGTGATGCTTACAGGTCTCCTCCGAGATGCCGATAAGCTGAGAGAGCTCAGGTGCAGAAGGCAAGTTAGCAGTGAGACTGGGAGCTGAGGTGTCGGGGCCAGTTTGCCCGGGGTCTCCATCGCGTTCCTGGGGAATGAAGAGATCCTGACTGTCTAGAGAAGCTTCTTGGGAGGAGTCAGCTGGAAGCCTCCTTTGTCATCCTTTAGCCTACTGGCTCTACCAAAGACAAAGTGTGGACCAAGGCTGGTGGCAACTANAGTGCAAAATACATGACATGCAAGGTACAAACAGTAATTAAAGGCAACATCACCAAGCAAGTGTGGTAATGTTTACAGCAGTTGTGCAATGTTAAACCCTCTGGGAAATAAGAAAATCCCTCATGACTACCTAAAACCATCAAATCAACACCATTAATCATAACATTTTGCAATCTGATTTCAAATGTACTATTCAATGACTTAATAATCAAGAATAGAAGCTGAAGACATGTTGCCATGTATGAAACAAAAATAGCACATCTGGCAATATTTAGCAATTTCACAATATTGTATAGTTATATTCCAAGTTATGTAAACAAAAGAGTACTTTCAGGCAACAACAAAAAAAAAAAAAAGGAAGTTTTTTTTCCCCTCCAATGCAAAGGCATTCTCACACACAACGTTTGCCTTGCTTTTGACATATAATGGGCACCTTAAGGCTTCTAAAAGTCCTTTTTTGCACGTTTAAGTTCCTAAGCTACTCGAGGGGAATTCTTTCCGAGGTAGTAAGAAAATATATTGCATCTAATGGAGGGCTCTAGTCAGTCACACAGAATACTTTTAAACAATTTCAAAAGTATGCAGTTTGGACTAGAGTCTAAAATTAAGTTTCTCCGGCTGTCACCATGATACAGACCCTGTCATCCCTTTCAGGACATTCAGAAATCAGCTGGAAAAGGTCTGCTTAAGGATCCAGAAGTTCAAGCAAACCCATCAGGGCTGCAGCTATGAGATAAACAGACGCATTATCAGAATTGCTATTCCCCCCTCCCCTGTCCCAGTCCTGCCCTCTCTTTCCATGGCATTCTTACCAATCCCTCTAGAGAACACGAATCTGGGACGGCCAAGATGGACAAAACTATGTGAAACATTTGCAGAACGAGACATCCGCGGAGCAGCTATGACAGGCTGGAGCTCTGCCCGCAGGGTTTTTCTTGCGGAGAACCTCAGCAGATCGGTCCGACTGGGGGGTTATCCCAGGAACTGCACCGGCCGTGCAGCTCTGAACTGCACCGACACGCAGAGGAAGCGGGTTTAGTGCACCTCATGCAGCTAATTCAGTCCGTGAGAGCTCTGCACCACTGCAACCCAAGCTGCCAGCCCACGTTTTGGGTCATGGACAGCTGACCTCCTGACAGCCAGAAAGAGAGCATCCATAATTTAGAGGCTGACGTGTTCAGGCTGGCTGTTACCGACTGAAGCACGTCTCACGCTGGCCTACACAGGTCCCAGCGATCACACCTTCTCCGGAGCGCCCCGACCAGGCTCAGCCCACCCCTAGAAGGCTGGAAGGCACTAGATCCACAAGCAGCTCTTCCTCCCTTCTTTCTTTTTTTTTGAGTCCTGACCCCCATCCGAGGCTGCCCGTGCCACAGCGGGCAAGCTCATCTTTTTCATTAAAAAACCAAACCAGAAAACAGAGAGCTAAATGAAGTCTCTGCTACTGTTTTGCAGCAGAGCAGAAACACGAACTGTTAATGTTGGCCGCTGAAATCTTGCGGTGGCTTTCAGAGACCACTAGTTCCAGTTAAGGGGAAACAAAGCAGCCACACAGAAGAGAGAAAAAAGGTATCAAAGTATTTCCCCTCCTCTTCTTTTTTTGCTCCCTTCCCCATCCTCCCTGTTTTTATCCGTCACTAGCATTTCAGGAGAGTTACTGAGAAGAACTGTGTTTTGTCTCTTCACTCATTGCCCAGACCTTCCTTCAAACTCTGTTGTTGGATGAAGGCCGTGCTGGGAAAGCAAAGTCAGACCTTTTCTCCGTGTTCAATAACAGACAAGGAACGGCAAAAGTGAAGGAGAGGGAAACCCTGAGCGTTGCCCTGAACCGCAGCCTGCAGCACAGCCTGCGCACCTCTCTGCCCCTCGGGGCCTGGGGAAGCTCTCAAGGTCCATCAACAATCAAGAGATTTCCTTTACGATCTGTGTTCAAACACTGGGGTTTATTCAATAAGTTATTGGCTGAAGGCTGATTTTTCTTATTTTCTGGATTAATATGTACCTTATAAAACTTCTGGTACAGTAATGTCTGACTTCTTTAATACTAACATATCCATGTACGCCATTCTCCTAAATGGGATTTAACTTCCTTAGGCATTTTCAAAACAGGTAAATGAACAGTAATTATTTGTTCATGCAAAACCTACAGTCGATATGAAAAAAAAAAAAAACAAAACACAACAAAATATGAGAATCTTGCCCAACAATTAGTCTAATTGGTACCATTCATCTCTCTTGGCAATACGTATATACTCCAGGGATTTTTGTCTTAGGAATTCTACTGTATTTCCTTGTCTTTCATCCCAGTGTGTGCCACTGTGGGTGACAGGAGGGCCATTTGTGCCTTTGAACAGTTTGGGCAATAGGAATAAAGAAAGAGAGCTGGAAATTACTTATTATACAGTTTGTTAATCCCACTATTAGCTTAATCTTGTTCCATAAAGCCTCCTTTCTCCTCTGACTCATATTCCATTATGCAAATACAGAACAGAAATTGCATGCTTTTCATCTCAAGTTCTAGAGATGCTGCTGTGCCAGGTCACCCAAAACAGAGCAGAGAGGAGCCTGTTCTTGCTGCGTGCTGCCTTTTGCTGAAATCAGAGAGGTACTTTTGAAGGAAAAAAAACTAAAACCAGATAATCCTTTGCTGTGCTGAAGTTCCCCACCAACTCACAGACGTGTGGCTGTACACACCGAGCACATCCCCATGTTTTTTTCTCAGAGGGGCTGACATTTTCTTTAGCCAGCCTCTGGAAGCAGCCTGGTCAGAAAGCCCAGAATCCTGGGACAAATTTGCAAACCCACCTGCACCCATCTAGCCTCAGTTTGCAGCTTCTGTAGAGATGGAGACTTAATACCCAGCGTCACTAGGTGTTTCGAGACCAAGAGGTTAGAATGAGTAGCAGCATGAACTTTTCTCCACACATCTACAGACATGCAAAGACACCAGAGCTCAAGAAAGTCCTGTTAACTCTATCTGGTAACCAATGTAAAGCGTCTGAGTCTTCAGGCTCCGCTTCAACAGCTGCTCAGTCACTGCCTCCACCTAAGGAGGTAACTGAAGCCAATGTCAACTTTGCTGCTTTGGAGATGGGACGGGAAACGAGTTCCCCAGCCCGTCCTTACTCCTCCTGGGGCCAAACACCACCCTCCACCATGACCCAATGTAAGCATCGGGTTATAAGAAGCTCCAGCAGTCTACTCCAGGGCTGCAGGTGAAGGTCTGTCATCTATGAGCAGGCTTGTGAGTGGGGTAAATCCCGCTCACAAGTGGGGTGAGGGCAGAGATCACAAGCACTATCTCCCAGATCTGAAATATGGCCTGAAAATCCTGTGAGACACAAGTCTACAACTGGAGGAAGTCTTCTAGATCTTATTAGCAACTCCTCAGAATAGTCTGCTACATGCTGAGGCGCACAGAGGCAATTTCTCATACAGAGAGAGATTCACAGAAAGGTCCATCGAGGGAGCGGCATGCAGGTCGTTTCCTGCAGCCCTGTTACGACATCCCACTGACAGGGGAAGGTCACCTCAAGTCACCTGCTGGGGCAGAAAGCATCCCAGTTAAAACAGTAGAAACCTGGAAATAAAGTCAGGGTAACAAAGAAAAACCCTCATTATTGCAAACTAATCATGCACGTTGAAACCTAGCACTTGTTAACGCAAAATAGCATCATGAGATCCCTGCCAAAAATCAGTATATAAAAAGCAGATATCCAGGTTGAACCTGTCCTTAAATATGTATATTTTCACATCTTGTTAAAAAAAAAAAAAAAAAAACCAAAAAAACAAAAAAAAAAAAAACACAAAAAACCCCACACAAAAGCAGCAACCCAAAACAAGACCAACCTCCCCTCCTGCAAGGCGTAGTAACAAGAGCTCTGCTGCTGACTGAGGCACGCAATGCCATCTACAGTTTTACTACAGAAATTCATGCACGAGCAATCAAAACAAATAAATCGTTTCCTGCTCTCCGAGATCCTCATGCTGCAAGTCATTTTATTGTTTTCCCACCACTCTTCATACTTCTACACCGCAAACCCTTGGTAATCATCACACAGTCGAGCAGAGCAGGTCAGCACGAAGAAGAGCTGAGGGACAGGCTCGTGTCCCCGGCTGGGTGCAGCTGCAGAAACAGGGAAGAGCCTGCAGAAGCTCCTGCCTCCTCTGGCAGGGATGTGCTCCACACTGGACCTTCTCAAGGCTTCTCCTCCTCCGTGAGGTTCACTCCTGCCTAAAGGCAAGCTTTTCATATCCACATGCTCTACTTTTAAACTAGAATCTGCATAATGGAGAGAAATAGATAGAAAGACATAACCTCCATATCAAGATGTCTGTACCAAGTGTCAAACTGCAGGTTATTATTACTCTCTAAAAGAGAGGGTGGTGGTAGGTGGGCTGGCTTAAGTATCTTGACAAGGCAGGTATATTTTAAAGACCAGAGAGCCTGTGTGCTAAGTCAGGCACTAAGAAACAGAGCCCGTGGCTCACTTACCCACCACAGCCGGCAGGGACAACCAAGCAACGCGAGGCGAGCCGTATAATGGTACCCAGGGACACGCTGGAGGAAGAAGCAGCATCACACATGGACCTCGGGGCCAAGCGAGCCCGCCGGGGCCTCGCACCAGCGTGGTCCGAGCACAGCAGCTCCCAGCTGAGCGAATCCTGGCGTAGCCGGGACTCAGTGGTGGGAGCAAAAGCTTGTACAATGTCGGTAAGGTAACGGACTAATTACTAAACCTAGAACTGCCTCCAGGTTTTGTCAGAGCACTTAGTTCCAGTGCTGGTTACTTGCTACAGTGCCTCCGCTTTAAATTTCTTGCCCTCAGTCAGGGGAACCCAAGGTTTGGATTTCTGAGCGCCATATAAAACCAGAAGTGAAAGAAGAAAAAACGCAAGCTGAGCAAGGAGCTGCCTAAAAGCTCGCTTTGGAAACAGCAGTTTCCTAAGCACAGGAACTCACCTACAAATGCAGCCCAGGCAATGGCATCCAAACCGGTTTTCCCTGCGGCAGAGCCCAGGCAGGTATGCCTCTGCTCGAAACCTCCTGACACGAAGAGCATGGGTGCTGCAGAGGCTGCCCGGGACAGCCCAGGCTTGTGCCACCCAGCTCCCTCACCCGCAGGCTCAGCTGTACCCCTTGGGAAGTTTAGTTTTACTGGGGCCCAAACGAAGCTTTCCTATAATATGAATTATGCGAAGAAGGGCTGTCAGAAGACCAGCAAACAAATAACATTGGCACTGTTCAATTTTCAACTAGCATGAATTCCCCCAAATGTTTAGAGCAAAGGGCTCAGGCTAAAAATTAAGTAAGTCATTTTCTCTGGTACTGAAATATGAAACCAGGGGTTTTGCAACAGCCAGTTCAAGTGCTAGGACGACAGACATGCCTTTGCCATTCCTCTATAAATAGCAGTTTTCTCCCAAGATTCCAGCATCCCAACTTAAAAAAAAAAAGCATGGTATTTTATTTCTACATTTCTAGAGCATGACCACTATTAGTAACTCCCTTCTGCTGTCAGCTGAAAGAAAAATACTTAAATAATCCTTATTCCTGCCCCAAGCAGCAGGTGAGATTGTACACTGGGGTGCAGACCCCCCAGGTGTCAGGCTTCTCCCGAGATGTGCTGGGAGCTGACCTTCCTCTGGCAGCACCCCGCATTGCCTGTCCGCACCAGGACATGACCAGGGCTACCCCAGCAAGTCCCCCGGGGTCTGCCCTCCTGTACTTAATATGATAGAGCAAGTGCTTCCAGCAACAGCCTTTTAAATTAAGTACTATATGATAGCAGCTTAAATGCAAGTTATAACTGTAAATTATATATTAATTTGCACCTTTCTTACCTGTAACATCTCTCACTGGTCTAAGTATATGAAAAGGTATCATCTGATAAAGTTGCATATTTTACAGCTTTTTCAAAAAAGCTTGCATTAAACACAAATCTTGGAAAGAAAAGTCAAATAATTAAACCTAAAAATAGTATAAATATTTATTTTTGAAAATACTGAAAGCACTGAATCAACTTCATTACAAAATTCATTTTGAGTCTGGCAGACTCAAGTGCTGCACCAGCTGTGTAATACACAGAGCTCCTGGAAGTGCAAATCTTTTTCCTCCCTCTAATTGGGACCAGGAATCTTACACTTTCTCATCCCTGCTGGGCAAGAATCAATGATACTGATCTAACACCAAGGAAAAGCTGCCTTATGAGCTGCTAAAATGAACTGCAGAACCCCAAAGTTCAGGACAGACTAACAAGGTTGCTGAAACGGCATCAGGCAAAGACGTCCCGCAGCAATGACGGGGGGGCCTTTACCCCTCTCGCCCCCACAGCAGAAGACCCCAGGTGCCATATGGCCCGTATCAACAGAGGGGACACGTCTGCCTTTCTGACCAGAGTGAAGCCACTGCAAACCCCTTGCTGCCAATGCACAGGCGTGCCAACATAAGCTGCAGCAATTGCTTATCAATCCGGATCGCCAAGGCATGGCACTCTGTGACACCGACCGGCCAAGGACAACGAGGAGAGCGGCTCCTCACGCGCCGGGGGACTGCCCCATCACAGGTCGAACCTCACTGCCAGCCCAGGCACTTGTCGGTCCGAAAACACAGGGGTGAGTTTTCCATATACAATTCAGTCAGCACCTACAACTAATCACCTTCTTTTCAGACCTCTCTAGTCTGAATTCTTACCCGAGCCACCTAAAGCAGGTCTTTTAAATTGTGTGCCGAGATGTTTGAGACTGTAAAACTTCAGCCAGTGCAAGGTCTTCATTATTCCCTTGTGATGCACCAGTTAACAGTCCTCAGCTCCTCACAATTGCTAATTCACAGCTCCTATACACTGCTGATCCATGCCCCGTGGAAAGTCCCCAGTACACCAGATATTATCTTCCTAACATCTAGACCAGTGCCAATTCAAACCGCAAACTCCCTTAAGATATTCCAGCCCATAAAACCTGTGAGGTTACAAGTCTGTGTCCTTCAGACACTTCTTTTCATCTTCACGGTTAATGCCTCATGGGATATCAAAGACAGTATTTGGACTATCTTTACGAAACGCAAGAAATTCACTTTTCCCCAAACAGAGTTGCAGTTTAGATTTTCCTGTCTGGAACAAGTTGGGAAAAATATAGCCACTGTTTTATGGACAGCCTTTAAAACCCCCATTAGCTGGCTGTCATGGCCACGTCCTCTGCGCAGTATCTCCACGCTCTCAAGCTGTCACACAAGCGTTTGAACCGCGTTTTGCGCCCAGACGGCACTTACCGATGGGCAGGCGGAGGGTGATGTTGTTGCAGAAGTCGGTGTAGCAGCACTCGGTCTTTGTGATGTTCTTGGAACTGTGGCAGAAGACCTGTGCATTCAGCTCCGGGAGGGAGACGCAGGACTTGATCACTTCCTCCCGCCCATTGGTCAGCATGACCGAAGCCCAGCAGGCACCCTCCGTCTGGCAGGTGAAGTTGGTGTGCTCGCACAGCTGGCACACGCACTTCAGACCTGAAAAAGAGGTTTCCAGCTTTCGTGAGAAGACCCCGGGAAGACGAACCCCCATGGCAAGCGTGCCAGCTTGCCTCACCAGCTGGCCAGGGCTCGCTGGGTCACCAAGAGCACCCCGCGGGAGCTCCAGCGCAGGTCCCGTGCCGGGGTTGTCACCCATGCTGGTGAACCGGCTCCTGGGCCGCAGGAGGAAGCCGGTCCCGGGAGGCCCCCGACAGCACAGGTCCCCCACACCCACAGATGACACGTTTCTAAACCAGGTGGTCCTTGGTCACAGCATCTATCTTGTGTGGTGGTGAAGACTGACCACCCCAAGAAGCTTCTGTGAAAGCTGCCTTTTGCCTCGTTGGGAGACGGAGGTTCAAGCCTTCAGGTTTATGTTCTCGGCTCCCACGGACCCACACCTCAGACAACGCTCAGGACAAACACATGGGCACGTGCTCCATTTCGAGAAGTATATTTAGGCACAGCTACGTTCGTTATGTACTGAATTTTAGATAATACCAACAGCCGCTGTTCAGGTAGCTGTGCTGACCTCCCGACACACGGCCGCCCCGCACCTGGGCCAGCCACCCCCCACGCTAGTAACACGCACGCCTTGCCAGAGCCGGCCGGGTCAGAGCAACGAGCCTGAGGGATCGCCGAGACTCAACGTCCCGGCCCGCGCCACCCTGCGCCCCACAGACAGACACGGTGGGAACTACAGACTTTCCCTCCCCGTGTCTTCCGAGACGACACACTTTTTTCAGGCACACGAAACAGCTGCCCAATTTCTTTTGGTGCAGGAGTCTGATGACTTCTAAGCTTTGCAGGTTTTTAACCATTATCTTCATGTTTTACCAAATCAAATAGAAACACATTTAATAACTACTACCTTTTTCGGGCTTTATTGACTCTTCCTTGGAAGAAGAGGAGGAAACCAAAGCCACATAATCTCAGTGAAACACCAGATGCCAACAACGAAATTTTTTGCCTTCCTTGTTTTCTTCATCTGCGTCATAACAAACAATTTTTGCTTGCTTCATGCCAAGTTTAGGAGCCTATCTTAGCAGTGATACAATAACCAAGACATCTTAACCTTGGACTGAAAGCAATTTCTACAGGAAACACTTCCTTAACTGCACTTTGTATGATTGTTTCTGTAAAAAAGCACTCATTTTAGAGTACAGAGCCTTGATGTCTTCAGCTTTTGACCTGAACAGTTCTTATCCGACCGCAGGCTCCCCAAAACGCATTCCGTACACCTTTCCAGGTCAGTTGTAACTCTGCAAGATTGAACGTTAATCTTCTTATGGGAGCTAGGGTATACCAAAAAAAAAGAAAAAAA
>VZTV01010727.1:0-16394 GCA_013400875.1 Anhinga rufa
TTTTTTTTTTTTTTAAATGCTCACTGGCATCACTGCCACAGGAAATAACAGCAAATCACAAACACTACACAAGTATCATTGCATAGTTTTGTATGGGGCCATCAAATAAGAATATAACCCAGGACAGTATGACAAAAACAACCTTGAATGAGAAATGAGGCTAGTGGTCCCGCTTCACTTCTAAGAGGCAATTAGGGCATACTATTTAAGAAACCCCAAGAGTGCCTTAGGGTAACAGCAGGACACTGAGTAACAGCCATTTGCCTGGTCAATCCGTACAGAACTTTCTGAAAAGACATACAGAGATAACCTTGCAATTAAAACTGTCTTTGTAAACATTATAGCTCTGCAAATTTTTATTACAGTAAGACTCTTTCACAGTTAATCACTGTCTACTGTAGTATTCCCGTACAAGGAAATTTAAGTAGTCATTATCTTTTGAATTCTTTCATCTCTAGAAGCAACTAACATTATTTCTAGAGCTCTATTAATCTCATTTACAGCTAGTAAACCAAGATATAAACTATATCTATCACTGAGGCATACTTTATATATTACAGAGCTGTTAAAAGCATTCCAGTTCATTTATAGGTCTACGATTTAATGAAGCCATACTCCATCTTAATATATAGTGCCAAAAACTAGCCTAGGAGCATTTCTTTTCATTGTCCCAAAAGGCACTGATACAGATAGCAGAAAATGTAAATGTAAAATTGGTTTTCAACGCTCTCTGATCTAACTTTAATTTCTTCTTCTGTGCCTGGAAATATCAATTAACAATTTTTTAAATAGATTATTCTTTTTTCTTTTCAAACAAAAACAGTTCTTCGCAATAAAATCAACATTTATACATCATCTTCTGGACACTGACATCCACACTTGTTTGAGACACCATGAATGAGAAAGGGGTGAATTCTAACCACTGGCACTCTCAGAACAGTCCAACAGTACAAGTCACAGAAGACTAACAGTCTACCAGCCCACAATGGCATGAAAATAGGTTATACCATGCATAGATCAAACAACTTTCATATAGATAACACCTAAATAGCTAGATATTTTTCTCATGGAGTTACCATCAGAGCTACTATGCATGCAGATTAGTCTCTTCAAGCAGAGAGCCTTTTTGACCAAAGACAGCTGGGGCAGGTTGCTCTGTACTGATGACACGCACATTTCAGTCCTCTCTGATCTGATGACCAGCACATCTGCCACTTGACCAGAACTGACAGCAAACCCCACCACATAAGAAGGTTATTTCAGAAAGGACCATGGTGACCATATAAAAAAGAGCAGAAGGGAGTTGCTGGCCAGTACAACTTGTCTGGCCAGCAGCTCATGCAAGCCCTGGGAAAGCAAGGGACAAACCATACGGTGAATGACTGCTTTTGGTGGACTAGATTCCACTTGGTTTATTTACTACAAAGTGAATAGAGCAGATGTTCTGTATATGTTACAAAAGCTGCTTCTTTAAATGAAAACGTAGCAAGAGGGGAAAGTAACGATATTCTGGAATATTGCTTAAAACACCCTACCACACGATCTCTAGACAGAGGCATAAATATTTAACTTGTTTACTGTACCGAATACTTGCTACCATTCAAGAAAATATTACTATTTTTTAGAAATATACATTAGTGCTGTTGCAAAAGTATTATTACCAATATCAAAGCACTTAACTTACTCTATCTGAATAATCTTCTCAAAAAAACCCTCTAAGGAAAAATAAAACTTAGAAAAAAATCTGTTTGGTTTCACTACTGCTTAAGTTAAATACAGTATGATAATGAAAATCCAGAAGATTACTCAGAAGCTATAAAAGCTAACCTTGATTTCTTAAAACACATCAACAGAAACTTTTAATTTAAAAAACTAGACTGTGCGCTTAATTTTATACATAAATGCTTCCAAATTGCTGGAGCAGTAAACAAACTACAGCCAGAGGAGTAAAAAACACTCCTGAATACTCCCAGACCTCCCAGAGCAGTAACATAGAGAAACTGTTCAGATGAAGACAATATATATGTCTGAATTCATTAATCTTTTCAGTAAAGAGCTGATGAAACCCAGTTGCACAACCTCAAGTACCTGTTTCATAAAAAGAGGAGGGTCAGAGGTCTGCTGTGAACTCCAGAGCCCAGCCTCACACATCTGATTCGCAGGTAAACAACTGTACAGACATAGTGCAAAAAAGCATGTAGAAGAGGAAGGAATGATGAAAATGCTGCACTGCCAAGGTAATTGCATGCTTCACACAAAGAATTAGAAATAAATAAATATAAATACAGGGAAATTTTGCTACTCTGGATTGTATTTTAGGAGTGTGTTTCTGCTTCCTCCCTCCCCTTTTTTTTTAATACTGATAACTTGAACATAACGAGAAATTTGCTGCTCAAGAGTTGATCTACTCCTGCTGCTTATTCCTCACCCAATATCTCAGCCCACCATGGCATCATAATTAAGGCCATGGAGACGATTAGGTTCACAGTCATTACGACCTGAACTGGGCACAATCTGACATTTCCCATTAGGCTTGGGGATGACGGGGGGAGGGTTTTCTCACAGGAGTCTTCTCAGTTTTGCCTTGCCACGTACAAAGCCTTCCACCACACTTCATTTCGAATCTTGCCTCGGTTACACTCCAAAGCATGGATTAAGTCAAATTTGTTTTAAGATCATTAAACAGGGCCTGAAGTTTCAGGTTCGCAGGGAAATCAAGTGAGTTTCTTCTAGCTCCATTGTGCAAGTTGAACACCGCTCTAATTATGCTGTCAAACCGAGGATTGTGAACTCTTAATAAACAGAGACCTGTTTTCATGCAAATTTTACTAGTAATAAAAAGATAGGAAGAAAAATATGTCAGCAGAATTGTTCCCGTAAGCAAAATGTTTTTCAAGTGCTTTCATGAGTTGTCAGCAGCTCTAAGTAGAAACAGTTACCAGGGCAAAGTATTACATCAGCAGCTGAAAGTTTTCAGTCAAACCTTCTACTTGAGACCAATACAGTGGAAAGCAAAAGGTAGCAGCTCTAAACACAGCCACAACGGTCTGCATGCCATTATTTATACAGAAGCAACGCTTACACATGAATGGCTTTATTCCCATTAAACTGCATAAACTGGGGGTGGCGGGGAGAGCATTTACAAAAACAATCCGGCAAGCATGCATGCCTTCATCCATACAGATCACCTACACTGCCACTTTCAAGTTCTGCAGGACACAGCAAAGAGCAACTTATTTCCAAAGCCAGGTCTCAACACATTCACAGAGCATTACAAATAAGGCTTGGAACTACAGGAATGTAAGTGCGCTCTTGTAAGACAACAAGGGCAAGACTGCCACAGAAAAGTCTCAATGAAATTCTTCCAAATAATCCTCCCAGCACCACCACCACAAAAGGTAAGATGAGGATGGCACAGCATCCAAAGATCAGGTAAAATACAACTGAAATAATTAGGGTCTGAATTTTTTACTTTCTTATGTAATCTGTGGGGTCTAAAACAAAGTATTGCAGAAATTGATGCAATAATAATCTAATGACAACTTTGTTTTTACCCAGAATTAAAAACAAGTTATCCTAATTTCACAAAAAACTTTTCAAAAAATTAAGCTACAGACCACCAAGTGAGACCCAGTGAGCCTGCAAGTCTCGGGGCTCCAGGCTGCTCTACAAAATGGCAGTAAAGAAAGCATTTACCTACTGCACAGGGGTGCTGTGACAATTAATTAATGTTTGTAAAGCGCTTTGAAATCCTTGGATGAAAGGCACTATAGAAGTGCAAAGCAGTTATTAATATTAATATTGCATAAGTGGCTTGGCTCCCTTCACACTGCAGAGCACTCTAACTCCTGCAAGGGCTGCAGCCCTGAATCAGCAATCTTCATACCACCAGGCAGGAGCCTCCCTCCTGCCTCCTCCTCTGATCTCTTTCTTTAGGACTTCCACAGCTTCTTCTCCACAAACCCCCAACAGCCCTCTTGTGCCTTCTTTCATGCAAGCAGTGCAAGCAGTGAGAACAGCACTTTTCAGCCCATCACCCTGGACCAGTGCTTTTCTGGGCAGGGGGCTGCAAGCTGAGCAGACCTTGGAGCAATTAAAACCTCCACATTTGGGGGGTGGGACTTTACGGTTCTGGCTTTTCCCTTGAATATAAGTAATTCAAAGTCCCACTTCTGCAATACAGAGTGGAACCTGGTCAAGCTTCTCTGTATATTACAACCTTTAATATAAAATCGAGATCACTTTCAATTTTAGTCATAAGCAGAGAACAGACAAGCCCCACAGCAATGCTGGGGCCACTCCAGATTTTTTTCAGGTTTTCAAAGAAAAAAAAGTATTAAAATATACAGGTTCTTTCCAAAAAGGGTTCTTTTTCTGGTGAAAATTTCCCAACCAAAAGCCATAATCATCAGTGTAAATTGAAAGTCCTCCACCTCTCACAGGAAACATTAATGCATTGGAAGAATGAATCCGTATAATAAACTACATGCATATTTTTGTTAGTTAGGTTCTCTTTTAGTGAGTAGAAAGGCTGCACTGGTGAATAACAACTACACAGGAAATTGAAAAGCAGGTAATTGTCACCTTATATAAAAAGTCCATGAAAACATCTCAAGATGAGTCCATTCAAAGATGATGGAGTAGCTCTAGGATGGATTTGGTCGGTATAAATTCTGCCTAATTTGTCTTGAAATTTCTTTGTGATGAAATCTCAATAATAGTGATAGTAAAATAACAATAAATGATAACGATAATATGAAACCTACTGTAGAGAATCCCACTCACGTTAACACATGCAGTTCTGGGAGGTTATTTTTAACCTAGATAAAAACATATTGGTGTGAACAATTTAAATTGAAAAAAAAATTTCAATTTCTTATTAATTACAGAAAAACAGGCATTTGATCATCACACCTGAACAGTTCTCCCAGCAATTACACTAACCAGATCACAACCCAGTTCCCCCTGCAGTAGTTGTACTGGCTGTGTATAGAATTAGCACTAGTTTGAACTTGTTTATGTCAGAGAAGTAACATATAAGTTAAAAACAAATTGGGCTTAAGCACTTCAGCAAAACTCTTATTGACTTTGAAGGAAGTTTTATCTGCATACAGAAGGCGAGCTCAACTCAGAAGTGAAAACAATACCCTGCCAGTTCCACGTATCAGCCTTCACAAAGGAGGCAGGGAGAGCTTCCCAAGCTCCTTACCACAAAGAGTATAACGTTTGCAGAGATTAGGAACTGCTGAAGGCAGCTTCAAATCTCAGTTTGTTACACGCTTTTCTCTAGTCTTGCTGTAAGGCAAAAAAAAGGTGCTTCGTCACACCGAGCGCATTTGCTGGAGTGAAGGAAATGGTGCGTAGGACGTTTTACCAAAAGAAGAGCAATTTGGCCCAGCCACGATGGGATCATTATTGCCTGGTGAGCACAGCCCAGCCCAGGAGTCAGGGCATCCGAGTTTCTTGGCTCTGCCACTAACTTCTTGCATGGCCTTCGGCAAGCTATGCAACCTTGAAAGCCTGTTCACCCCCCAAAAATAGGGATGATTATAGGAATTAGAAGGCAATTCATTAATGCATTAATTAACAGGCAGCAAGATGATAGAGACGGAGCTGTTCTGATTCACCCTGGCAGCCAGACAACTCTGGTCCTATCAGCACCACTGCAGGGGCTCCCTCCCCAGTGAGATCCCAGGAGCAGGGCAGGGGGAGAGCAGCAGTGAGGCAAGAAGGGAATCCACTCTCAGCAACTTAGAGTAGCCCTTTTTCTCATGCAGAAGGAACTGGGAGAAGGACACAAATCTCAATTTTTTGCAAAGTGCCTGTCCCATGAGGCTGCTTGGGATGAGATTTATTTTTGTTGCCATTTAAATTAAGTATATAGGCAATCCTGAGGCCGTTTGGACCGGATCCAGAGTGTGCAAGCACCATGTTTGGAACAGGGTGGGAACTCTATTTGCGTTCAGACACAGAGGAAGCACTTTAAGCCATGTCTATAAGACAGATGCCAGGGACTTATACTGGAAGGTGCTGAGCATGCACTGGCTAGCAGGGGATATGATTGCTCTCTATAAATACATCTCAGGGAGGGGAAGGCGGGCAAGCGCCACAGAGGGAAATGAGCTATTTAAGCAAAAGGACAATGTTGGCACAAGAACAAACTGGCCGTAAGGCTGGAAATTTGAAGATTTCTAAACATAAGAGGAGTGAATTTCAGGAAAAGCCTTCCAGGGGGGAGGAGATGGGGCAAAAATACTAATTGAAAGGCACTGGCAGTAGGTTAATGGCTGTGACCTAAGAACTGGTTGCTGGCAAAAGCAGGGGTGTGGTAGATTTCAGAGCAGAAGCTGACCCTTCCAGGAACAACTGGGAAGGGCCCTGCAGAGCTGGGCTTTGCATTCACCGCAACGTCACCAAAGTCAAGAGAGTTTCTTTGAGTTTACAGCAGACTGGAAGTGGGCAGGATTTGGCTTGGCATGCTGAAGCCCTTTATCCATACAATATTTGCTTACTCTGACAATTGTTTTGCTGCCACTGCTCAAGGGTCTTCCTGGGAGAGGCAATAAACACCAGGCTAAACAGAAACCATGAGAAACATTGTCATTGGGAAGTGTGGCCAAACCCTTTTTTTCTTTCTCAGTGCAAAGCTTCGGTCTGTTCTTATTTACCAGAGGACTTAAATATGTACTAAGCCACCAGTGTTATGCCCTGGGCTTTGCTGTGGAAGGACAGGTTGTGCTGTCGAAACATCTCTCTGCACTGGGAACACCATGCAGAAGCAGTAATATGAAGACCAGGTTCCTCCTCTCCAGGTATCAAACAGCCTTCTGAAACCACAGAAGGGGCCCAGGTATGAAGGCAGAATAGCAATAGTAACACTAGAGCAGGAAATACAAACTCCAATCATTCATTTGTTATAATTTCTCAAGGGGATGCTCATTTTAGAGAAGTGCAGTCATCACTGGAAGGTGGAGATGCTCAGCACCCCTTCAGGATGTATCCCTCAGCAAATTAAGGGTCAGTAGGAACCTGCCAGAATTGAAGTGGATCCCTTTCGTTTGAATAGAGAGGTGACAGGTAGAGCTGCTAATCGTCCCAGTGCCAGCCAACTGGCTGGCACCAAAAAAGCAACTTTCCATAATAGCTCAAGTCTCATCACTCAAGCATTTGTATAGAAGACATAAAAGCAATAGTTGTTCGCAATTCATTTTACACCCCAGTGCCACTCACAGAGGTTGCTTCTGGGGCTGCTCTCCCTTCAATGAAAAATGTTCCGGAGCAGTAATTCCCACCGGTTTTCCAGTTGAGTCTGAAATGAGTCCATCGGTGATGGTACACTGCCCTGTACGTGGAGCCTAGCAATGTGAAATTGCTGTGCATTGCCTCCCCCTCCCAGCCACATTTATAATGCTTATTAGGAAAGCTAGCTGCCGGGACTGCTGTAAGTAACTGTTGTTGGTGTCTCTCTTGAATTGCCTTGGCTCGAGTTTCCTACTCAGGCACCCAAGGGCAAGGTTATGGGGTTCACTAGTATTCAGCCATTATTATTGTTACTATTATTATTATTCATTACTAATATTAATTATGCAGCATGTGGTAGTGCCTAGGAGCCCCAAACCATGGCCCAGAACCGCAGTGCACCCAGCCCTTTACATGTACTGAACAAGACATTCCCTGCCCCAGAAAGCACATGAGCTTGTAGTGGAACAACAGAGGGAAGAATTTGCTACCTAGAGGCCAAATTCACCAGGGCATGAAAAAATGCACCTCCCTTTAAACACATCTTTACCCCGTGAAATGCATCTGTGCAAGCTAGAGCAGAATTCGTCCCCTTAAAGGGCAGAGAGGCATAGAAACAGAGCATGGAGGTGAGGGTTGTAGGGGGGGTTTCTTATACTATCAGTGGATTTATTTGGTCCAGGGCTGAAGAACTGGGTTTGTTTTCCAGATCAGATGCTTTATCACTAGCATTGCTGAAAGCAACTCTATTCCGTGTCCTGCAGTGTGATGGTAGCATGAATCTCATGGTATCTCTCAGGGAGCCAGAGTCCCAGGGTCCTATGAAACCTTGGCCTCAGGCAAAACAAAAGACAGCTCGCTTCCAGCCCCATGCTTGTGGGTAAATACTTTAAAGTCACACTGCTCAGACATCTAGAAAACGTTTAAAAAACACAGTTTTTTTACATTCTAACATCTTTGCAACATCTTTCTTGTTACAGTGTGAAGAGGTCTTCAAGTAGTTTTCATATTGCTTAATAGGTAAGGCATACAATTAGTTTGCATTAATGTATTTCATTATTTTCTTATAATTTAGCCTATAACAATGAGAGAATATGCATTTTGCACAGAGCATTGCACAATACGCTATGACACCCGCAAATAGCCCAAAGAGCTGGATCCTGCCTGTATCTGTAACACACCTGACCTGCTGCATCAACTTTCCAAGTTACTTCATTTCTCTTTGCCTCAGTTTCCTCCTCTGTGAAAAGGGCATAAGTGTAATTTATTGTACCTCCTCTGTAAATTGTTTTGAGATCTGCTGAGCCCTATGATCTAAATGAGTGAATGAAGTTTGACACAGGAACAGAAAAATGATACTTGCAACAGCATGTTCTCATTTGCCTTCAATACTGAAGCTTGTCCTGCAATATAACAACATGTCATTTTAAAATTTATTTTAAATATTAATATAATTATTATTTTTAAATGAAAGTGCCAGACATTTCAAGTCAGGGAAAGTCTGTATATAAATGCCTCAAGGCCTAGGAAGGTTTCAGCCCTAAAGACTGAGGATCACTTGAAAGGTGCTTTGGCACCTCTTAATGAAGAGAGTGTGTGTTTTTGCATCTTGCAGTAGTTTAAAGATCATTTGTTTTTCTGCTTCTCTGGTGTGTAATTGAGCACATTTTCATGTGGAAATTAAACTCTTCTGCTGCTTTTAGAAAGCTTTTTGAGAATTGCAGATGAAGAAGGCGATTCAAACTGTCGGGTTATTTAGAAATAAATAGTAACCAATAAATAGCAACCCATTCTAAAAAAATGAGTGCTCCTCATTCTGAGTGCAGATGAAGCCCACTGTTACTGGCACTACCACTAACATGCTTAAAATCTGGAAACAGCTCATACATTGCAAAGAAGAGGGTCAGCTACTGAAAAAGCTCAGAGTAGTTGACCAGATTGTACTGATTTCCAGGTATCAGGGTGTAGATGAGGGCTTTTTATATTTGCCATAACTTCACAGAGTAACCAACAACAACAACAGCAAAATCAAAAACAAGCAATCCTTTCAGCAAAGAATCTTGTCTATTTTCACTCCTTTTTGAAAGTGATTATGAGTGAAAGGCAGTTTCAACCTAAGCCCCTTTTCCTTTTTTAGTTCCATCAAGCAATAAACACCTTTGGCTACAGGAATAATTAGTAAATAATGATAACAACAAATGGGAGGGGGTATCCAATTGCCTTACACAGAGAATGAAATATCATTTTGAGCATGTTAAAATAATAATACCGTTATTATAACGACATTCACGTTTTTATCCAGAACCACAGTAAGGGACCTAGTACTAAGCAAATCTCATGTTTAAATAGAAAAGTTAGTCTCTTTTGGCTCCCCTTGTAGTCATCAGAGCGAGAAAGTCTTCTCTAGGAGATGAAGTTACTGTCTGCTTCAAATTGTCACTCCTGAAGGACCTTAGATTCCTCAAGTGTCAACAGCAGTTTCAAAGCAAAGTGAACAGATATTATTTCACAGCTGAGCAAAGCAAAGCACAGCAGGGTGAGCCTTTGCTCCCAGTCCCGATGTCCTAAACCAACACCTTGTCTGTTGGGTACCACTGCATCTGAAGGCGCAGGTGTCTTTGTCTGGTAAACTCATCAGGTTGGCAGCAGTGAGTCCAAGTTCCTCTCCCCACAGACATTAACTTTCAGGGTGATGGGAGTTCCTGGATGTTGTTAGAAGGCTAATGCAGAATTTCCCAGCCATGGAAGCTATAGGTGCTTTAGCACAACCTAATGCTGCCCACATTTCACCCTGTCTAGCTGCATCTGAGTGGAAAAGCTATGGCTCATGAAAAAAATCGGTGTAGGTGGTCTTGGTTCCCCCTTTACACATACCATGGTTGAGCTCCTTTTTGGAAGAAAAAAAGGCAGCCCACCACAGTGGAACTGTTGCGCTACCCAAATTTAGGTGTCTGTCTGACCTGCTTAGTCTCTACACTCGGTGTCTAGCCAACCGAGAGAGAGACTTCTCAAAAATTATTTCTAAATTGAACCACCCCAGAGAAAATTGCTTTTTGCAATGTTTATAGACAGAGCCTCAGGAGACCAACTAGGTAACTTAAGTAGCTCAGCCGAGCACTTAGAATTATAAGCCTCTATGAGAAGGAAGCATGTGTTTAAAGGAAGAGTCCCCTGTCATTCAAAGGATTAATCCAAGCCTCATACCCCAAGGTATGAGGAGGCTGCCTCATACTCCAACAGAATTAAATGGCCAAAAAATAATGTGTATCTCTGGGGGTAAAATTCTACCATCTGAGAATCTTCTAATCAAACATGTATATACTAAAACTGAAAGGGTGTCTGAAAAGGCCAAAAAGGGGAAAAAGACTAACCCAAAACACAAGGAATGCACTGAAACCCAAACCACAGAAACCTCAAAGAGAGAACTAATAGCCACAGCATCACCCAAATTCCAGTTGCATCTCATTAGAGCTTTCCTACACAGCAGCATGCAAGAAAGTGAAGGCAAGTCAGCTAACTACAGGTGTGAGGTCAGTGCCCATAAATTAAAGCGCATGTGCATGTTCTCATTTAGGATTAAAATGCCTTTAGTGCTTAATCCTCAGAGGAGGATTAAGATACAGCAATGTAATGTGACTTCATTCCTGAATGAGAGCATCCCCACAAGGTCTAAATGTCTTCAGCTGGTGCACATTGACTTCACACCTTTGCTCATTCACCTTCCCGAGGGCCCCTGCAAACACGTGGCCTGGGAACACTTGACTGCAACAGGCCAAGCAAGGGGGGAGCTAAACTACCACTGATGTGAGGATCAGCGTTGGACCCATGCTGAAGCTAGCCCTGGAGCTGGTTTGCTTTGCACACTGCAAGCCTGGTTGTAGGAAGGAGTTTCTTCTCAAATGGTTGTGTGTGGCCCGGTGGCAATGTACACCCAACTGTGTGCTCACGTAGCAAAACACACTGGGCTTTGCATAATCCAAAGTGATTCCTTTGGTGCACTGCAATGAAGCTGATGTGGCTGCTCTGGCTTTGCTTTCTGAGTGTTGTGCTCTTCTGTTTCTCATGGTGCAGCCACCTCTGTTGAGATAGAAAATATCTTACTCCCAAGAAGACCCGTGAAAATTTGACTTTCAGTCTTTCTTGCTTTTCTTTTCTTTCACTGCATTCCCAAGTAATTGTGGTAAAGTGTGGTTAATCTTTCATGTACACTGGGTCTGGAGTAGCTTTGGGTAAAGGAGTGCATGTTGGTAAAAACATGAAAAGTTTGTTAGGGGAAGGAGAAGACATGATGACTGGCAGATATAACAAGAGACTGAATTTGATGACACAAAAATTCCTCTCCAGTCCCATCCGTTTCCTCGCAGGAAAGCTGTGCACACTGAAGGTACATGGTTGGGTTTTCATGCATGAAAAAATTGAGTACTAAGGCCCACTCACGCAGTGGTGATAAACCAATCTGCATTTCTCCTCCATTTCCATGACAGTCTAATGTTAACCCAAGCCACAACAGTGAGTGACCACCTGTAGCTTGGCCCAGAGTGCAAGTATCTCTCCTCATTTCCCAGGTGGAGAAACTGAGGCTCACAGCAACGACAAAAGGCAGGACGAAGCTGCCATAAAAATCTGCAGCAGGGACGGGAGAAAATCCTATTTTGTTTCCTCTTCTGTGCCCACTACCGAACCGCCTCGTACCTATTGCAACAAATCATACAAACAAGTCTTTTGCCAGCTGGCTTCCAGCTCCTCAGCGTGGCTCTGCTTAAAACCCAGTATGACTTAAAATCCAGTCCCACCTTTGCTAAAGCAAATAAGGAAATTAACTGCAAGAAGGGAAACAGGTCTGAAGTGGGAGCCATGGCATAGCGAATGGGGGTAACGGCTTTAACCACGCCAGGAACTGAGATGCAGTTCCCCACTGTGAGGGCAGGTCACAGCCAGGACGGTATGTGCCTCTCCACCGCTGTTTGCTGCACGCCGGCGCTTGACGTGCCCCAGCCACCACAGGGATGGGAGCTGCAGCTCTCATGCCTGTCGGCTATGGTGCAAGGCAAACAGGGACCTCCCCCAGATCAAACATGCGTCGATCCCTTCTTTCGCTGCAGAGTAACCACAGCTACGTCCTTCAGCTGCGCTGAGAAAGATTTCGGTTTTACCACACGCGCCCAGCACTGCAGGAGAATGGCAGATAAACCCTCCTGCCCGGATGAGTGCTCCATCGAGCTCTGTCTGTGTTGCCTTCACGACTGTGCCGCAAGCAGGAGGGTTTTGACAGGTGGCTTTGCTGTAAGAAAGGTGGCACTCTCGTCCTGGTTACCTCACACAAGTGTCATTTTGCCTCCTTGAAAACAAAGTTCATTGGCACAGGAGGGAAAAAGCACTTTCTCTAGCTGATGGCATCAAACACAGCTGGGATTTGCAATCCACCCAATGGCTTGTGTGTGTGCTGGATAGGGAACCCAGCTCCATCCCTTAGACCTAAGTGCCCACCTGAAGCATCTGAATTACAAAAGGGCCACCCCCACTACCGCAGTCAGTCAGCAGAGACGGGGGAGTCCTTCAGTCCCCTCAATGTCTGCATGAATCCCAGGAGGCTACTTGCTCTTTCCTCAAACCTACTGGAAGCCAACAGTCCTTCCATATGTGCTTAAGTTTTCATGAAATTCATCTCTGCTGGACGGGACTTGAGCTCTTCTACATATTTTCAAAGCCCTGCGCTGTTATCAGCTAAGGAAGAGCACAGTTTCACTCCAGCCATGACAGCCTGACTTCTTCTAGGGGAGTGTTCATCGGGGTAAATATCCATTTTCACTTTTAGTCTCACCAGGCTGATAAACAGCAGCAACCAGGACATAACAGGCCACCAAGGACAACGCAGAACATGAAGCAGTTCCTGCCAAAAGGAGAGTACAGGCAACATGACTGCTGAGAAAACTATACAGCCTTGCATAACACCCATAAATGCAATCACATAGGGGTTTTTTACATCAGGCTACTGTATATATGTAATTGCGTATGGTATAACAACAGAAACAGTGCTCAGAAAGACAAACCCAGGCATCCTGGGGTCACTCACAGTGATGGCATCACTGAGGTTTGAACCTCAACCATTTCCATGTGTGGGAGGCCCCATTACCACTTGGGTCTAGTCGTCATTTACCCCATTTATGCAGAAAGTCAGGAGGAAGAGTTGTAGACCCCCCTGCCACCATGGTCATCATCACCAGGATCTCCTGCTGGTAGAGTGGGAAGTCTAACGTCCTGTGCTGCCAGCTCAGCACAGCAACATCGTGCTTTTGAGTCTTGAGTTTAATGACAGGGGAAACTGGAGTCTGTGAACCCTTGTAGCTGAGAGCAAAAGCCATACATAATCCACTTCCAGTTCTCCAGAGGCAGAAACGAGGCACAAATGGGCTATGTTGGTGCCAAGAATGTCCAAAATGACATCTAGTAAAAGCAATTGAAAAGATTGCAGAGACTTTCTGGAATGATCCATTAACATTTTTATGATGAAATGTAGGTGTGACAGGTCCGAACCATCTCCTCTCACCTCCTTAGTGTGCTAGTGGCCGTAACACCTGCGGACACGATATGCATATGGCAACGTGCTCCCTCTGCCAAGAGACACGAAACTGTGTTGATTGAAATATGAAAATAGCCGCACCTTGAGCGGATCTGGGTTAAAATGGGGAAATTGCACCTTTTAGTCTTCATTCATGGAGAATATTTGCAACAGGGGGAGGGAAAAACACATGTGGAAGATCACAGCCTGCTGTTGAGCTCCATTCAGTCAGGAAGTCAGCTACATTGGCTGTATGATGGCTGACATCCAAACCCAGGGGAATCATGGTAGGGGAAGAAAGGAGAAAAGTTGAGGTCTCTGGGTCTTTCATTTAGTTAAAAAAAAGTCACTGGACTCAGTGTGAGGGTAACTGGTTGAGAAGCACCAGCCTGGGATATAGAAGTAGTCCCAAATGGTCTGAAGGTCCATTGCAGCCATGAGAATCTATGGCTGAGATTTTGCTTCATCCTTTGAGGAGGGCAAATGAGAAAGATGGCACAGATTTGGAGACTAGGCCCACATGTGGGGATGCTGAGTGCCTGGGTGGGAGTTGAAGAGATGTGATGCTTCACCCATGCTGGAGGGAAGGAAAAGGGGGGGGGGGGGGGGGGGAGGAGGAGAGCTTATATAAGCAAAGATCCCATTTTGTTTCCTTTCAGTTTCATTGCAATTAAGGCTCCTAATTGAAACCAGTTTTACCCAAGGTTTACTGTGGTGGTTGTTTTCTTTCTCTGCTGTTAAATGCAGGTGTTCCACATAGCAGGAAGTTGGCATGAAGGGGTAAATTTCCAAAGCACTGCTTGTACCATTCATAAATTAATGCCTGAAGAAATCTGCGTTGTGACGAGCCCAGCTGTGCAAAGGAGGTCTGCTGGGAAAGGAGGATAGGGGAGAGAGGAAGAATGGGTGGGAAAAGGTTGCTTGTCACAGCCGATGGATGGAGGCACTGCGCTCAAGGTGTGAGGAATGAAAGTCAAGTAGGATCACCCTTGATCCACTGCAGCATATGACAGCCTTGGCCCAATCCTGACTTAGTGAAGTAAGGAGAAAATTTCTGCTGGGTTTCTGTGGGGGCAGCCTTAAACCCCATCATTTTTTGTTGGACCTCTGCAGAGCTGAGATGGCCCAGATGACGGAGGACTTCCAGGGAGCAGTTTACTAGCCGGGAAGTGGGCTGCAACTCTGTACACACTGCTTTACTGATGTGGAGTGAGTGAAACATGAACCAAAGCAATATTAAAATCATAGTGTGCCTACAGAGACATGTGTGTGGTGTGCGTGATGTTTTGCAGACAAATAAAATTCTGAAGGAAAAAATATATTTACCCTAAATAAAATACCTTCACATAGGCCTGCATTTACAGAGGGAAAAACTCTTGGAATACAGATTTTATGTGGGAACTTGGCTGTGCCATTGCAGACTCTTCCTCCATCTTCCTTAGTAATTGAAATACAGTTTAATAGTGCTTAGGAAAGGAGAAAATAGAGATATTTATGTACAGTGAACCTGGCAAACCCTTTACATAGCTACTTGGGGTTACACAGTGGATGAGAGACAACAGTCGTTGCCAGCTCAGGAGAGAATGTGATGGTGATGTTGGATGTTACCATGCGGTAGGTTGAGCCCAGGTCCATGTAACATCTTCCTCCAATTTTTACATTATTTACTCCTGGAGGAAACCAGATAAAAGGTTAGCCCTTTAGCTTGTGAAGCATCTTTAGAGCAGGGACACAAGGTGTGGGGAGTTTTTGCTAGTGTATTTCTGGCTGCTCAAAAATCCGTCCTGTGGATGCAAAAGGGTTCTGGGCTGGTGATATATAAAAGCTCCTAATGCAGAATCAGCTCAGTGCTCAGGGCTCCATACTCTTCTGCAGCTTGCATTTCCCTGGAGAGACTTGCCCTGGAGAAAACATAGGTATTGAAGATCGAGGTGCTTCTGCCGCAAAGCCAGGGTCCAGCCTTCATCTCAGATGGACTGATAGCTGCATATCCTGGCCATTAGATCCAAGGAGCCTTTCTTAAGAGACAGAGAAAAGCACCAGAGCAAAAAAAACCGAATATTTTTGCTAGGAAATAGGTCGGTGAGCTTTGGTTTTCAACCACAAGGGTGATCATTTTCCTATCGCATCACGACTCTCTGCCCTGCACCCGCTCCAGCAGTTGCTCACTGGGTAGGGGCAGCCCTGATTACCTGTGCCAAGTGGAGCACTGTATTATACAGCAGCACACAACTCCATCTTGCTATGTACGAATTACCCCCTGCTCAATTAAGCAGCACCTTTCGGTTGCACACTCAGCAGCAGGCTAATGTGATAAAAACGTGTTTATATCACACACAATTAAGCTGTGTATAAGTCAGGTGCTGTTTTCAGAGGAGCAGAGCGATGTCACAGGGTAAACCACCAACGGAAGCTGAAGCTTCAACAGCTTTTATTAGCTCGGCAAGTGCTCCTAACCACACTCTTCCTAGTTGCAGAAGAGGCATCTTCTTTCATGAACCTCCTTTTGGGCTGTGGAGGTGATATTTACCAAATAAAAACTGTTGCTGCACCTGTGTAGTTCTCATGTGGCTTTTACTACCTCCCGATTAACCCA
>VZTV01010730.1:0-21929 GCA_013400875.1 Anhinga rufa
TATTTGGAAAGATGTGACCTATTGCGTATGACAAGGAAACACATTCTTTGTCCCCTTCCTGAATAAAGGGGAGGTATATACTCCTTAATTATTGCCCCTTTTTGTGAACAAATTATAGTTTTCCAGCTTTTGGGTCAGTCAGTCACCTTATCAGCATATAAAGCAGGAGAAATAATGTGAAGCACAGTTTACTGGTAGCCTGGTTTCTATACTCCTTTAGCTTCCGTCATGTACTACCTGCTCCATCCTGTTTATTTCTTTGATGTTTGCTGTCTTCTAGATTTTAATCAAATTTGTAAGAGTACACAAAGTGGTAATGACAAACTGTACAGTGGCGTACAAATACAGGATAAAAACCTAAGGTTAATAGCACAGCGAAGCAAGAACCTGGCATGAATGCTGCAACCTTTGCAAGCACATTTGGTCATTGGGTGTGTAATGTAAAACCTATTTTGTGCACACTGTATGAAATATGGAAGAAATATTGGAGTTTCCTATTAATTTTAGTAGAGCAAATATTTCACACAACTATATGCTTACATTCCAAGTACAAATTGCATCTTTGTATTTCTTTTTGTATGTTGCAGTAGAATATATTGGAGTGATACTGAGATATAAAACTGCCTCACTAGTCCTCTTTCTTTTTCCCCCCATTTTTTATAGAAATCTGTTGATTTGAAATGATTTCTTCTGTTTCTGTTTTGCTATACTTATCCTTAAGTGTACTGATAACTGTAGCATGCTACCTTCAATATCTGCTTTCTGAGAAGCCATTCGTTAGCTTGCCTCTGCTTCCAGTGCAAAGTCCTTTCCTATGCCTTTTGTTGCTGTTGGTACTTTTTCCTGAAGCATCTTGGATTTAAGTGGAGTTACAGTTAACACTCTTCTATAAAAAAATGCTGGGATGGCAACAACCAGGATCTTTTGAAGCTCAAAACTGAGGGAGCAGTTGTCTTCAGGCTCATGTAGGCAGATGCTTCATTCTGGTACTGCTCCTAGACTGAGCTCTCCTATGGCTGCTCTAAACTTCTCCAGCGCTTGGTAGCACATAGACCTGTGCCTCACAGCCATCCAGAAACTCAGCAAAGCAAAATATGCTGACTGTAATTTGAAAGTGGAGTGGAGTGAAAAAAAAAGTATGCACGAGAAAAAAAAGAAAGAAACTTAATTAGTTCTGTACAACAAAGGTAATGTTGGTACATACTGGAATTTAGACTACAAGGCTGTAATTGCAGCTTGCAGCTGAGGAGCACACAGGACAACTCATCAGGAAAGTCAGCTTGGCCCTTTTTCAGTCTGCAGTTTTGTATGTGCTGATCTATTCTTCCAGCATAACTGTACTTGGCCAGGATGGCTGTAATGTGCTTTGCAAGCAGTTACTCCCCGATCAGGACTGTACTGGACAGCAGGTTTGGCAAAGAAAGCCTGGGCAAGCAAACCCTCTCCCTCTGCCCCCGTATTTGCTCAGAGGACAGTAATTGGAAACAGTTATATTACCTCAAGAATATTAGGTTGATCCCTTTATTATTTTGGCCTTCAATTGCCTTTCCATTACCAGCAGTAGACCAGTAAAATACAGGATTGAGGAAAAGATGCACAACCCTGTTTCTAAAATGCTGCAGTGTATTTCTAAGTTACTAGATGTCCTTTATGGCTGTGCTGACCAGTTGACCTCTCAGTGTTACAAAGTCTTTGGGGTGTTGTTTGCCTTACCACTTGAGGTTTACACCTCAGAGCAGAGCCACATGACCTGGGCTGTTAACAGTGCAGCATGCAATTTTGATGTTGTAGTTTTGAGTTTGGGAGCATTCTCCAGTCATATGAGTTTCAGCGCCATTTGCTAACCCAGGTTATTTCTTATTCCAGAGCTTTTAGCCTCTGTTTCCATGTCACTGCTGAGTGTAGATATGATCTGTGTTGGTTAAAAAGGTATTCAGAAAGATGAAAGGAAATAGCTTTTAGACAAGGGTGAAATAGTATCTTACTTGTATCCATGAATATTTTTTTGACTTTGTAATTTTATACAAGGATTTTTTTGAAAGAAAACTTGCTGAAGATTTTTAAGATTTGTAAAAATGAACCTTAAAAGCATTATTAATAAGAAATGTATTTACATTATAAATACACTATGCATAATGTCATATGGGTGTGACCAAGGAAATTTTCTTTTTAACCTAGCAATCCCATTTAAGAAGTTCAATTTCCCCATTCTCTTTTCTCTTTTTTTCCAGTTCTGTGTTCTAACTAGAAAAACCTGCTGTCTTTGTGGCAGCTTAAATTTTATTAGCAACACAAAACCAGCTCAGAGTGATACGCAGCCACTGAATCCTCTGAATCCTGCCCTGCCCTAGACCTTAATCTTGGCTTCAGAATGAACACTTTTTTTACAAAATACAGAAGACATTTCAATCTCTGAAAAATTGTGATCCTAGGGCTTTCTGCAACACAGTCTCTCAGTTCTGAAGGGAAAAGGAAAAACCAGGAAAACACTTCTGACTGCAACTGAAAATTAGAAACCAGGTAGGGTGATACCAGAAGACTCTAACATTGCAGTTTAGAGAATTAAAGAAAAAGTGGCCCATGTTACTTTTCCAGGCTTTTTGGCTCAGGGAAAAAAAAATCCCTCAGTGTTTTGTTTTATTTTATTCTCCATGTGTTATGGTTTTCAGAATGACATTTAGTACTTGTCACAAATGTGTATGTGGAGTTTGCTTTGTTCTGTTTATTTTGTCTGGGGAAAGGCATTAGTCAGGTTGTACTTTACAAAAGAAATGTTGTTGAGCTTACACATGCAATTAAAAAAGAAATGAATTGTTTATTGCTTCCATTATTAAATATAACAGTATGGAGTAAGCAAGGTATGAAGTGGCATAATAGTATCCATCAGCCAATACCAGCTTATTTGTTGAACTGGCTGTGAATGGATCTCATTCCACTGGTGTCAATGATGTTCTGCTTATTTCTGTGAGCTTGAGAACTCACAGGAGAGGTTATGGTTGAGAAAGATGCTAAATAATAAGACCTGAAGTACTCTTTTACAATTGCCAAGGTGCTGGTACTGGATATGTGTTTTACTCTGGAAAGGGGGACTTTTTCGTTGCCATCATGGGTGGTGAGGAAGTGTGCTGGTTTTGACTGGGATAGAGTTATTTTTTCCCTAGCAGCTTGTATGGGACTATGTTTTGGATTTGTGCTGTAACCAGTGTTGATAATAGAGGGATGTGTTTGTTATTGCTGAGCAGTGCTTACACAGAGTCAAGGCCTTTTCTGCCTCTCAGCCCACCCCACCAGTGAGCAGGCTGGGGGTGCACAAGGAGTTGGGAGGGGACACAGCTGGGACAGCTGACCCCAACAGACCCAAGAGATATTCCATACCATATGGCTTCATGCTCAGCACATAAAGCTGGGGGAAGGTTGGCAGGGAGGCTGCGGCTTGCGGACTGGCTGGGCAACCAACTTTGTTGGTTGTGAGCAACTGTTTTCATTTGCATCACTTGTCTTGCTTGGGTTTTATCTCTCTCTCTTTGTTATTTTCCTTTCCATTACAATTTTTAAGTTATTATTTTATTTCAATTATTAAACTGTTATTATCTCAACCCATGAGTTTTCTTACTTTTACCATTACAATTCTCTTCCCCCCATCCCACTGGGGTGGGGGTGAGCAAGTGGCTGTGTGGTGCTTAATTGCCAGCTGGGGTCAAACCACGACAGGAAGCAAAGGACTCTAAGAGGGAATCTGGAAAGGATATAACTTTGAAAGGACAGAAGGAAGGCTATAGAAGGAAACGTAAACAGGACTGGGATAATTTGAGTTATAGAATACTTCACCTGGTGTTACTACTGAAAAATATCAATACACCAGGAACGGTAATTTGGTACATTGGTATGGGAAGAAATGTCTTTTATTTCAGCACAAAGTGTGTTCTGAACACAGCAGAAACATATGGGGAGGTGAAAAAGCTCTTATTCCTTGGAAGCTTTGGAATCTCATAGAAAAAATAATGTCGAGGGCAACACAGGATTGTAGTAGCCACAAACAAAAGATACCATAACAACCTAGAAAAAGGCTAATCTTGGTACCTGTAGTGGAGCCTGATGAAAAAGACAGCATTGCTTAAAAAGAAAAGACTGGAGTAATGTGAACTCAAAGGGACCAATTATTTTTTTCAGCTGTGCTGGTCTCTCAGCCTAAAGGCACCTGCTGAACTATTCCTACTCTCATTTCAATCCAGAAAATTCACAGGTGGTTCATGTTAGATTATGGGGACCTTCATAATCATCATTTTGATGTTACTACTACTTTGCTCACTGTATTTCAGTGCTTTGATCAGGGGACTAGTTTTCCTTACAGTCACAGATGGTTGCTGTTTGACAGGCTGACAGGCAGACAAAGTAAATAGGCATGAAAATAAAATATTCCTATGTTTTGGTGAGTCAGGCCAATGTCATGTGGGTAGACACTGCTCTGTAATCCTTCTAGCTGCATTAGGATGGGGGGAGGGTATTGTGTATAATGGTACACAGGAATCTCACATCATTCTCTCCTGGGCTGTCCTGTTGAGGAATTGAACAAAACTGAGCTTAAAATGAAATTTCACTATTACTTTTTCGATTAAGGTGGTAAGTGTTGCCATTACATAGCACTGTGAAATTTCAAAGGGTTAGTCTGGAAAAATCCCATCTGGCAAAGATGTGCCTGATCCTGCATATCAATGGGAGTTTTGAGCACAGATCAATAGCAGGATAAAATGCTATATATTTATTGTGTGTCTGTGCCTGTATCTACTTGCCTGCATTCACAATGCAAAAAAAAAAAAAAAGGAATTTTGCAAAAAAAACCCTCACAAGCTCTTGGGATCTCCAAAGATACAGATCTTCATATAGCAATAAATTAGTTACCTAGGCAGTATAAATGTTTTTATGACAAATTTCTTTATTATGAAAAGAGAAATCCAATAAATTGATAATGGATTTGAAATTGATGAAATACTTTGAATTAAGGACTGTTCCCTGACATTTTGAAGAAATGTAACACCTGGTCAGTGAACTCTCCTGGAATAATTTTGTGGGGTTGGAAATCTGGTTTTATATAAAGAAATTGTTACTGACCTATTCATAAGATAGGGCATTGCTTCCTTTTTGGCAGGTTAGTCAGTAATAGAGAAAGTTAGTCCCACCAGCACTCAGGTTGCTTTTTTGCAGTTAAACAGGAAAAAGAATCAAATAGGGAACTGGCTGACTTACCCTAGAAAAGGATGATAACATGATGAATTTCTCTTTCTCATTGTGTATCAATTAAGGTGAGCCTAAAGCTATGCTTTTTGTCATTACCTTTATTTTAACTGAAAATAATGAAGCTACCAAGAAAATTGGTTTTGTTATATTGATATGTTACCTAACTAAAGACCAGATCTTTATATTCAGTACTTGAAATAAATTATTTGGTTAATGTAAATAGTTGAAAAGAACTCCATTACCAGGGAACTTCTGTATACAGTTCTTTCTTTTCTGTTTCCTGAATGGTTTTGTTGGATCAGGTTTAGCTGGTCAATGAAGCTAAATAGCAGTTTGTCAAGTACTTCTGCTGAAAAAGTGGTTCAAGCCTGTTATTTCTAAGGGCACTGTAAGAATAAAAGGAAAAGGTGTTCATTTTTATTTAGGATTTAATCTTTTTTGGAACCTAGCAGTGCATAAATATCTGTGGCTCTCAGGCCATAGTTCCAGATTAGGACCTTTGAGTGAACTCTAACTACAAAGACTGCATCTCCCATCAATCCATAATTAATAGTCTAGAACATACTTTAGGGGTGGCTTCAGGTGCTAATCTTTTGCCTGAGAAACCCTGTGGTGACTTAGAAGCCTGGCCCCTGAAATTCTCAAGCAGGGCTGATGAGCAGATGGGAAACATGGCAAGAGGGGGCGGCAGCAGGGTTTGTGTGGGACTGATTGCCCTTTACCCACTGGTGGCAACTATCCCTGTGCAGCGGAGCTCCACCAACAGCCGGGAGGGGGGACACAGCCAGGTGGCCTAGGCTGCGGCAGGTCAGCCCGCAGCTTGGGTGGCACTTGGCTTCCACAGCGTCCTGGGACTGACAGCCTTGTCCTTTGCCAGACAGAGCTGTACACTGCAGGGTAAGCGCTTCTCCACTTAGAGGAAAACAAGCCAGCAGAAAGCAGCTTGCTTAAAGTTGTTAAACTTAATCCTGACAGTTTTAGGGGTAGGGCAGGCACCTACACATTTTCATAAATTGGGTCACTTATAAAGAAGGAATCCTAGAGTAGCCTTGGATTCTGCCACTGGTTTTGGAAATGTTTGTCTCTAGGTTTTGACTTGGTTTGGAAATTTGGATTTGCTGATCCTGGTTTCCAAAGTCAGTTTGCAATAATGGTGGTTTCTCTAGCTACTGAAATCAATGAGTTTCTTTTTTAAGGAAAATATTTTAAACTGGTCTATTTTTTAAAAACAGTAGATATCATAATTTTTAAATTGAATTTGGTTTGCTTGGTATACATAAAATTCCAACAGACTGTATTTCATTAAGAAAAAGATTAGGTAGAAATTGCAAACCATTGTTTTCAAATATTTTGCTAATATCAGTACAATCTGGAAAATAACACTGTAAATTTGTATCCATAACTTACCTTCAGTTGGGTAAACACATACCTCTGGGTTAGTAAAATTATGTCTCTATCAGTGGAAACAACCTAAATACAGACAGAAAAAAAGGGTTTTCACAGAAGAAATTGCTTGGTGGTTGTTTGCAAATGCTTTCCCAGGTTGAGATAAATTAATGTCAGGGAAGACTGTATCTTAAAAAAAGGACAAGAAGAGAATACAGAAGACCTCATAAAGAAATAACCAGCAACTATAATGTAAAAGCATACAAAAATACATATGAATTGCATATATTGAGATTTATGGATTTTTTCGTAGATATTTGAAGTAGATGCTAATGCTCAAATTCTCTTGGATCTCAAATATTAAAAAAGTTAAAGACATCTCTGTGTAACAATGAGTATCTGAAAAAAGGATTGACCATGGCTAAGTCAATCTCAACTGGAAATATTTTTCTTTTTATTTGTACCTGTGTTAGATTCTGCTAGTCTTTCCATCAAGTTTTGTTGCTTCTCCCAGAATCTGCAAGAGGCTGATTTTTTTCTCATTTTTCCACCCCTGTGTTATGAACCAAATGATATATTAGAAAATAGTTGAAAATGTTAATGGTTTTATTATTGAATTGTGCTGTATTATACGAGGCTTGAGGCTTTTCTGTGAGGTATGTGAAGGTGGAAACAGATACACCATTGTTCATGTAGGCTCAGGCTTTGTTTCTGTGTAAACCCAAAGCTTCAATTGTTTGCCACAAGATAGTTGTTTTCTTTCCCTTATGTCGATGACAGTCCCTCAGTCTGCCTTCTGAAGAATCCTACAGGTCCTCTACACTGCAAATCTCACTTAGGACTGTGAGATAAACTTGCTGATAGAAATATTTGTTGGATGTGTCCCATGGTATAATTTTTTATTGTTTTCAGCCCCAGAACTACTTCACTTAATTTTCTCTCCCTCACCTTCCATAAAATTTATATCTTGCTTTTTGTAAAATGAAAATAAACCCAAATGACTAAGGAACCCTTATTATTTCAGTTTAAATATTATGACTTGGATGTTAACTTTGGTTACTACTGGCAAGAGTAACATTATCCATCTACAGTTCCTCTGTATTGAATTAATAGAGTGTCTATCACTTCAGGAAAATTCATGAGTCAACATTGTCCCTCACTTTAGAGAACTGAAAATAAGAAAAAACATTCATCTTGTTCAGCTTGTGTCTTTGCATTAAATCAATCTTGAAATAATTTATCCTTCCCATCAGCCTTTCAGATACACAGATCTCATTTATGCAGCTTCTGTGCAACTTTCTGTACAGCCTTCATTTGATTTGCTTATCTGTGTGCTTCTGCATGCTCACATTGGATCCTGGGCTTAATAGAATGAATGGCAAGTCTTTGTGATGTTTCAGATACTCTGAATAAATCAGATCATTAAAATACATCTTAACCTAATGGATCACCCTGGAGTGTTAAAAAAAACCCAAAAACAAACCAACACNCAAAAAACATTATCCATATTAAAATGAAGAACACTCTTCTTTAGGAACTTCCACAGCACTGGAAAATAATCATTAAAGTGTATGTGGAAAAACAGTATGAAACACTATGTTTGACTTATTATTCCTTAAAGCTCACAGTTTTGAGACTGTATACATCTTCATTTGGGATTTAATTTGATGGAGGGGCTATCTTTTTGTATTTTGTTTGCACAGTGTCCTGATGCATGGCTGGGGGTTCCTTGTTGCTATTGTTGCATGAATAGGCTTGGTTTGTAATCAGAAGCACCATTAAAAAATATTTTATTATGCAGTATTCCAGCCTAATCAGGTTTACATATACTAAGGCCTTGGTCATGGATCTAATTGTATTAAAGAATGACATAGAAATTTGTGTGCTTGATAAAGCACATTTGAATATATTTACTTTGTTTGACAGGTGAAATCATCTCATAATTAATTTGAGCCTAGACGGCAATGGCTGAAACATCTCTCTGGACCAGAGGCACCACAGAACCACTCTGACGCCAGGTCCAGAGCCCCCCAGCACCTCCTGTGTTTTGTGGGAAGCTCTCTGTTAAGACACACAACCCACTTGCTCGTGTGGCTGGTGAGCTCCCTTTCCAGCCACATGGGACACAGGTATCACCTTTCCAGAACAAAGGCGATGCACAATTTCCTAATTTCTGCTGGAAAGAGGGGCTGCTGTTTACCTGCCTTACCCCAGCAGGCAGGCTGCTCCCTCTCTGTGGGGTGCAGTGGGGAAGGCTTGCTCCTGACTGACAAGGACATGGCCAAGTCTGGACTTGGATGCCAGAGCTCACAGTGGCATGTTTTAGGGTCTTGATTCCTCACTCTCTGGACCAGGGTCTAGTCTCCCATTCAGCCTGTGTGTGTTTTATTAGCCTATCTTTTTATTTTATTTTGTAGGAATCAAGGTATACATAGAGTGGCTGCTGCCAAACTGGCTCTTGCCTTGGCAGGGCACTGGGATGTAGCAGGGGCAGGTCTCGAAACTTGTGAGTTAAGGAATTCTCCCAGGCCAAATTAAATGTCAGGGAGGCTTGATCTGAGGAGAACTGACTGGAAAGGCAGAGGTAAGAAAGTGTTCTGCTAACTCTTCACCATGTCAGAAATACTACATTGTAATTCTAGCAAAAAATTGCCATTATGGATGATTGGGACACTGCTAAAAGTGCATTTCAAGCACAAAATAAATGAAACTTTCCAAAGACCTTAAAGATTCTTTATAAATTAACATCAGCACTAGGTATTTCTTAATTGAAGGAGGCTTTTCAGGAGGCTGAAAACCAATTCAATTGCCTATTCTACTGCCATTTGCCATCTGATGGCAAATCATGTTCAACCTCGCTCTGTTGCTGTGTTAGGTTGATGACTGGTCAAGACTTTAATCCCCTAATAGCAAACTGAAGTCACATCAGCACTCAAATGCTGCTGTGATCTGTAGCTACTGCTATCAAGGTGAACAATGTCTTGCTCCCTGACCTGCAGGCCAGCCTGTGAAGATGTACTACATCGATGTACATGGACTGCCTGCATGCGGTTTGCGCAGAATAGAAAGCACTAGACACTATCCTTGAGATTACTAGCAGAACAAATAGAAGTGTCTACGTAAAAGAGCAAGGTCTGGAGCTGCTGCTTCACAGGGTCTAGCATTAGTACTTGTGGTTTAAAGACAATCACATATCCCATATACATTAAATGACTGGGCCAACCCAGTAACAGAGAGGAATTTTAGCACAGAAAGAAAGAGCAGTTAAAAAAAAAAGACTAAAAAGACAAACAGAAAAGATGATGACTGAGAGTTATATTAAGCCTCAAACAAATAAATGTAAACATAAGCATGAAGAATTAAGATAAAACATAAGAGAAAACATAAAAATACTTTGTCTATCACTGTGACTTCCTCCAGGTCTACCAGCCTGACTGTAAACAAACATCAGAACTCAAAAAGATTAATGAATCTAGGAAAATGTAAAAGCTGAAGAAAATATAAAATCAGAATAGAGGTCAGAGGCTTAAACAGTACATTCCTTAGGAGGGAGACAGGAAAAAAACCAAACCTGAATACTTGCTTTGGACAAATGTTTGTTTGTTTGTTTTTTGAATTAGGTATCAGAAAATACACTATCAGTTTTCAAAAATATATAAATGGTGTGGAAACCTTATTGGCAATACCTTTGTCGAAGAAAAGAAGTTCAGGTTTGAAATATTTTCCATCTATTGGTTTAATGCCAAAGGTAGTTTTTTGGTTCTCAGACTTTGCATACCTGTACAGAACATGATAGGAAGGCTCACCAGATCCCTTTCAGAAAGAGTATTTCCAGGAAAAATTTCATGGTGCTATCCAATTACCCTTTTTGTAGCTGCAAAACTCTTCACAAAAATAGCTTACTGAGTTCATGTGCATTGAGCAGTTCAAGTGAAAAGCCATCAGTGAAACTGAATTAAAACCATAGAGCCAAGGTCTCTCAGAGCAATGCACATGATTTATACTAGAATAAACCAACATGTAGCAGAAGCAATTCTTCACACCACTGAGTTTTTGGCATGGGAGCTGGTCACAGAATCCAAATCTTACTGCTTCAGCTTCCATATTTCTTGGTGTGTAGGAAAACCTAAATACAATACGCTGTAGTAATTTTGTGACATTTGAGAATAGAATATATGTGACCAAGGATCTAAAAAACCCCTAAAATAAGTTGGGATTTATTTTTCTTTTTTAATGGTCTTGGTCATGAAAGTAAATGGCATTTTCTTATCTGTAAAATGTATTGAAGGTATTGTACCATGTCCTGATTTTACCAGTTGAAGCCTCTTTCTTTTTTCATAGTCATAAAATATATGTCAAGCACTATGAGCAACTCCTTTATGCCTTGCTTGCAGTGCTGCAATTAGGATCATACTGTGTCATATTCGAAGCTCAGTGACTGTTAAATGTGCTACGCCTGCATCACACTAACTACTATATCAGTCATTTTAGATGACCCCCTTGAAAATTGCTGCCAAAAGTTTATATGTCAGAAATCACTTTCAAAATGCTTATGAAGTGAAGAATTTTCACAGCTCTTTACCTACTCAAATACAAAAAACTGTCAGTCAACGAAATCAGGCTCGACAGTTTATATTCCAAGACTCACTATTCAAAGATTTGCTTGAAAAATTATTCTTATCATCCGTCAGGAATTGGGTTCTGTGTTTAGTCAGTTGCTCACTTTTATATTGTAATAACCACTGGAAGTTGCTACAAAAGATCTGCCAGAACCCTTGTTATTATTTTTAAATGGGATGAATCAGGGACATGTACATCAGTGCTGCAGTACTTGAAAGTTGCCTGTCATGTGAGCTGGAAATTCAGTCCTCTTGCCCAAGTGTGTGGCTGCTTTAATTCAGAACTCTGTACTGTTTCATTGGCGTCTGCAGTCCCAAGTGATAGCAAAAATATGACCCACGTACTGAACACAGATTTATTTATAAAGCAGTTAACAATTGATAATATTTTTAGAGAAGGAGTTTAAGAGTTTTTTAAGTTTTAAGAATTTGAACTGTAAACTTACCCTATAGGTCTGCTCCCAAGGATGAGATTTGATTTATGACTGAAACTCTATTTTATCTTTTAAATTTTCTAGAAAATTACACTAATCTGCTCTGTAATAGGTGGGACTTCAGTAATGTGGCTTAGGTCCAAGCCTAAACCAACAGAATCTATAGGCTAGATTTCAGTGTTTGTTTATTTGATAATAGCTGTATAGCCATCAGTATAGAGCTAAGAGTCAATATCTACAATGAGCTGCTATTAATTAGAAGTGAGTCACTCTTTTATTCATAAATTCAAGGCTGGATGAACACCCTGTTACAATGAATGGCAAAAGTGTAATCGGACTTTTTGTGCCCTGTTGCCAACTTGTACCAAACCTTTCCACTTCCTCGCTTTGTAACACAATCTCAATTTCACTGAGGAGTTTCCTCTGTGCTATTGGTCCTTTTGCTTGGCCTGAGCAGGTAGAGGGGATGTGGGTAATGGGGATCCAGAAAGCAAGCTTATCGGTGCCAAAGGCTGTCAACAGGACCTATCTGACAGACCTGCTCAGAGCGTAATAAATGTATGTCTCTATGACTGGGTTCTTCACAAAGCAAAGTCATAGAAAAATTCAACTGCAGTCATCTGTCTTTTACGTAGTAAATCCTTCTCAAAGGATTTAATTTCCTTTTCTGGCTTTCTAGATGACCCAAGCTCTACACCAAGGGCAGGACTTTCCATCCTGTCCTAGGAAGAGGGAAATTCAAACAGAAAAGGGGGAGATCTGTGTTCTTGTCTTTTGATTGCTGCTGCCTTTTGCATTAAACTCTCACTGGATAAACAAAAAATAATGATGGGACCAGGACACAACTGCAACTCAGCCACTATGTTTTAACCATGGAGATTTATATAGCTCTTGTAAGAGTGCTGCCTAATTTTCTTGTTGGGCCAACTCTCACTGAAATAAATCTAAAAGAGGTTTCTTCCTTGTTTAAAGCCATCTTTTTCTCCTGTGAAACAGGCTCTGTAGGAGGAGTAGTCAGTCACCAGGTCATTCAGCACGGTGCTTCCTTGCCTCCTGCAGGAAGGAGATGCAACTTGCAGAGATCTGTCCCTGCCAAATGCCCAGCTGCAATCGAGTCTTTGCATGTAAAGGACAAGCTACGTCACAGAGCTTCCTCTTAATATGGTGTCATGGTTTGGGCCGGGATAGAGTTAATTTTCTTCACTGGAGCCGATTCAGATTGACCAGAGGGATATTCCATATCATATGACATCATGCCCAGTATATTATCGGGGGGGTGTAGGGGGTGTGCAGGGTTGGAAGGCACAGACTCCTTTAGCTGAGCTGATTTTGTAAGCCCACTCCAGGGGCAAGAGCCAGGCTAGCCACAGCCCCTCACAGGGGTAGGCAATGATCACCCTCAGTAACAGGGGTAGGCAATGATCACCCCCAGTCTCCTCCCTGCTGAGCTGCCTTGAATTGCAGACCATCCTTCTGTCATGGGGGGGACAGGACCCTGCAAGCTCATCACTGCTGAGTTCACTCCCAACACGGGGGGGTTGGCTGTGGCAGGCAGGAATCGGCGTTCAGGAACCGACAGCATGGGGCAGCGGGTGGTGAGCTGTTGCACCACTTGAGATTTTCTGGCTTTTATTCCTCTACCTTGTTCTTTACTCTTCTGATTCTCTCCCCCATCCCACAGGGGTGGGGGGGTGAGTGAGTGGCTGCGTGGTGCTTAGTTGCTGACCGGGGCTAAACCATGACATATGATATGTCTATATGGCAGTTATAAGCACATACATATGTTTCTAAATATATTTAGGTATATAAATATTTATGTTTAAAACAATATAGCTATTAAAAAAGGACCCTAGCTGGTGTTAAATGAATGCATGAACCATGCATAAGAGTGTCAGTGGGAATGTCTCTGCTGAGTTTCATGGGCATTCGACCAGGCTTTCCCCAGAAAAAGAGATTTTGAGATTCTCTGCTGGGTACAGAGAGTTCTGGGAATCAGATTGCCCTTGGACAGGAGGAGAGACAAAAGCATTTCTAACAGTCTGCTCTTGTTTTTCTGTAGTCTGTTGAGGAGCCTTTTTGCTGTCTGGCCTAGCCATTTTAAACACCAAGCCTTTGGATGGTATTTCTTTAACTTCGGCCTCATTTCCCTGGCCTGCTGTAGCATTTTAGCTATCAGAAATAATCTAAAATACAGTCATCCAGCACAGGTATTTCTCCAGGAATGTAGCCAGTATATTTTTAATTGCATGATATGAAAATCTATTGTATCTAATGTTCAATTTAGACACTCCTCCCTTGGCATCATAAATGTGTGTGACCTTTTATTACAGACAAGAGAAAGTGTTATCTGGAAACAAATATGTTGCAAAGGAGTGGCTGCTTTCAAATCTCTGTTACCTATATAAAAGCAATCTAAAATAGATGACTGTTAAATTAAGACTCTAAAGGAGATGAGAGTAGGATTTCTTATTGGTTAATAGTGACAATAGTGCTTGGGTTTTGGTCAAATATATTGCTGAATCTAATACCTTTGTTTGTGGGTTTTTTTTTAATTATTATTTTATTTATTTATTTATTTTTGTCCCGAAGAATGCTAGAAACCACCACAGGAGGCTGGCAACCATAGAATTAACTACAAAGCTTTTGAGGTTTTTGACTACCTCTTTTGGAGCTGCCTGTCAAGAAAACAAAACAAGTCAGATTAGAAGGTTGAATCTAAATAAAATCAGACTCCTCTAACCACTTGTGTTATCTACTACTGTTGGAGTGATAAATCTGCTTGAGAACACAGGAATGTTATGTGCCAAGCACATAATAAAGTATGTGATACTCTATGTATCCCCTAAAGTATACAAAACAATGATAACTCCAGTATGAAGACCATCACCATCCCTAATCTTAAGGCTAAAGCAGACTTGCTTGTGAACATGTCTTACTAGGATGATGAAAGAAGGTCAGTGGTGTTAATGAGGAATTTTACAGTGAGTAATGTAGGTTGTTCTGACAAGTAATTTTTTTCTGGATTAAATTATATAAGGTAAAAAAGCAAGACTTAAATAAGCAGAATAGGATCTGTACTATTATTAAAGGTCATTCTTCAGGAAGAAAAGTACTATCAAAACAATTTTTACCACATTGTATTTCTGGCTACAGTACTATTTTTACTTTATTCCTTTTCTGATCATACCTCAATGGGGATCATGTCTGGGCTGTCACTGATCCTGGTGGACAATGCAATTCCACTTGTAATTCCTATGGCCATTTGGCGTGTGGAACCCCTGAACTGGTTTAAACTCCCACTGCTGCTTTTGAAGTTCATGACCAGTGATGAAAATGGTGACCAGACAGGTGTCTCGAAGTATTGTTTAATGGTGGGACCACAATACACTAACAAAGGGTAGTTTGCAACAACCAAAATATCTATATTCATGATTATTTTACTTGTGTCTGTCCCCACCCTGCCTTGGAATCTAGGAGTTTGGGTTTCTTTATAAACTGTAGGAGTGGTCTTTATCTGAGTGTAATTTCTTAAGAGTGGCTGCTGTTGTTCTCCGAAGAAGGATGGACTTTTCAAACCAGTTTAAAATCCTTTACCTTCTCGTTTTTCTCTGTGTCTTTCCTCTTTGACAACCTGGTCGGGTGAGTTCAACAAGGGGTCAGCCCTTGTGTTGCCTCTCAAGTGTTGCTAGATGGGTAGTTATCTGAAGGTGTTGCATTCTTTTCTACTCATGGGAACTAGCCTTTTGTTAAGTTAAAGCTATACAATTGGAGTGACATCTAATATATATAAAATACTTTTGCATTATTGCAAAATGACTCTTGAACCAATGTGTTTACCTACTGCTATTTACAAGCACTGGCAAAACTTGCTATTGTAGTTTAGATTTTTAACCCCAGATTTGCATTCTGTCGCAAGAGTTTACTGCCTCTCAGCAATGTTAGCAGGAGAAAACATGTCTATTGTCTTAGCTCAAATACACTGTCACTGGTAGTTTCTCCTGACTCTTTTGTGATAATGGTAAGCTCTGGCAAAGAAGAATGGGAGGGTGTTAATTTCTACAGCACAGTTTGCTAGGATTTATCTGTTAATCCCAAAACATCAGAAATCTTGTACAGGATAAAAGAAATATTTCTGTGGCCTGTTTCAGATCTAACAGTCAGGCTGGTCTCTCTACTGAGTGCTATGTTATTCTTTCTTGTTAAGAGCCCTGGATACTATTTAAAAATAAATAAACCATCTTCCTCTAAAGTTTGCCAACCTATATTTTATTTAGGAACCTCTTCTTTTGGCCAGGTCCTGTAACTGAGACAACATTCAGGATCTTTATCCATGGGAAAACACATACTTTTTCAAAATAGTGAATGAAGATACAAAATATGAACCAATTTCTTTCTTCTTGAAATTATGAGCTGAAGAACAACTCATACAGATGTCTGTTGGCAAAAATGTGCACATTATCCAGGGAAGAAAGAGACTGCAATTAGGTGAAAGTACATGCGGCAGTGAGCCTTTAATGGCGTAAGATTTGCAAGTACAACTGCAATTGCTCAAGCACGGTAATGTCACATACAGTTACAATGGATATGTTTGCTGGCATATAGCTCTGGTAATCTTTAGCATCACAGTAACGTAAACTATGACAGGCACTGTGCAATTGCTAAATTCTCCCGGCTTGCTCAAATCTGCAAGAGCCCTCTGTTGGCCCTGCAAGCCCATCTCCCACTGTGGGGGCTCCCAGGCTGCCCCAGGTGGGGTGTTGGGGTGGCCTGGAGAAGAATCGGGGGGGAGGACGGGACACGACACCCTTCTAGAAATCAGTTCTCAGTTGCTGGGGTCTCCAACACTGCTTATCTCTGGTTGGTCCCACCTCTTAGTCATAGAGTTACATTTTTGTCCCCTCAAATCTCCGTGACCTCCGTGACTGGGGGTCTTCTGTACTCCTCCTTTCCTCACAGCCCAATCATCGGTCGCCTCTGGGGAGTTTGCTCCAGAACTGCTACAGCTCCAGCACTGTTACCTTTTTACCTTATGGCTTGATAAATGTTAAATCAGTATTTTGCTAAATATGTTGAAACTAACTCAACAATTTCATTATTGCCTGATCACTTCAGTTGGCAATTTGTTTAGTTTCTGTCTTGCCACAACAAATATTAAATATTTGTGGGGCTGGCAATTTGTTTGCTAACTCATCTTGGTGCAACATTTCCATTTCCCCTATGACCGGTTCATGACCTTTTGATGCCCTAAGGAGAAAAAAAAACATGGTGGGGTGTTTTTTCTGTTTTTCCTTTTTTTCCCCTCAGTTCTTCTAGGGTTTTTCATTTGTTGTTGTTGTTTTGTTTTGTTGTTGTTGTTAGTGTTGTTTGGTTTGGGTTTGTTTTTCTTTCCCCTTTTTATCCCATTTTTTTCATAGAATGGTTTGGGTTGGAAGGGACCTTTAGAGGTCATCTAGTCCAACCCCCCTGCAGTGAGCAGATTTCCCCCTGCATTTTTCTTTTTTTTTTCCTCTCATTGTTTTCTTCTTTATTATTATTATTAATTTTTCTGCTCCAGAACTTGACGGACATTAGCTTTCATTAAAGGAAAAGATGGAATGCCCTAGACTTGCCATAGAAAAGTACTTTTTACACTGTATGCCTCTGCAACAGGTATAGCAATTCCTGAATTGCTTTTTGGAGCTCCCTTAACATTCAGCCATATCAACACAGTGCTTGGTCCTCTGTGTGCTTCCTATGGAAAGTAGCTTTTTGCTGGATCCACTCTCTTTTGTCTTGTCTGAGGGATTTCTTGAGAAGCAAAGAGCAAGCAGTGAAGCAAATGTTCTCCTCCTTTTGTACCTTCTCTTCTCTTTCCAGATTTTTATTTGTTTTTATTTGCAGGCAAAACCAAGGAAGGCCCTCCTTCTCTGTGGCCAAAGGAAACAAGGCTATATTGCTTGCTAAAGTAATTGTGAATTGAAACAATCAGTAGTAGAGAACTGACAGGAATCAAATCCCTTAACACAGAACCAGGTTAAGTGATTTATGTGATAGCATTGCTCCGAGTACCTCATAAGGCAATTTAGTTGTGTGTCCTCCAATAGAATGTTAAAGAAAATATTTAAATTGGTCATAAAACTGAGAAAGTTAGAGTTTTACTAAGTGCTTAGCCAGCTCAGCTGTTGCTTGTGACCTTTTCTTCATGCTATAGCTCAAATTTCATTAGAAGCTGCTTTTCCTTCAATTTAAATAATCCTTTAAAATCCTTATAAAATGGAAGACACACATGCTTGAACTGTTTTTCTTCTACTAAAGCACACATTACACAAATGAAACTGACTTTCAGATTATGATTTGCACAGTACTATATAATATAAATGCATCTGAAATTTATAGCACACCACGAACTGTTTAATACTCAGCACTTAAACTGCTGTGTTTCCACAGCAAGCTGTAATAATAACTGAAGATTTAATACAGAACCTGATATCTGGACAGTTATTAACATTGTTTTCCTAGTATTTTACTGCCTGCTTGTAAACACTAGTTTATTGAAATGTAATAGTATGTACATGGTCATATAAACTGTGAAAAAGAACAGGTTGTTTTCTTTGCCAGAGGTACTGCAGATGTAAATTAAAAAAGTCTAGACCTTGAACTTAATCATCTAATCCTATATACAGAAAAAGTAAATCCCTTCCTACCACACTATTTTGACCTTGTGTAGCTGTTTAGGCTTTTTAACAAACAGCCAGAGGAAGTTGCTGCTCTGGAGATCTGGTTTGTTTGCGCTTGGTTTTTGACCTCTGCTATTCCCTTTAAACAAGTAGGGTTCCCTCCCTTCCCCCTTTATAATCTGTAAAAAAGAGGAAGGACACTTCAATGTATAATGTTATTTTTACCAATGGGTCTTGTGCCAACAGAAATGTAGTTAATTCTATTAGATTACAGAGATTAAAAATACCCAAAGAATCTCAGTAAATTGTTATGACTTGGTATATTCATGTTCCAAAGTAAGTATCTTCTCTGATTTATTTAAGTGTATTATAAGTTTTCTTCTCTCACTCTTTGTCACCTTTGATAATTATTTTAGGGCAAGACCTTAGCAACTGTACAAAACAAAACCAACCAAACAAAAAAGGAACCTTTACGCATAGATAGGAAAACTCTTGCCCAGGTGCTGTAGCCAGTGAAGTGTAATATTAACTGATGTGAGAAACTATAGTTCCTCCAATAGATGTAAAAATTAGGGCAGGATGTTAAGGACCTACCTTCATTCCCCTAACTGAGAAAATCCTACCTAAACTGTCAGAGATAATCCATATCAGTCTCCATAATGATTTTTGTGAAAGAACTCTATCTTGTTCATCAGGAAGGGGAAAAGCAAAGAAAATTAGCAGCTGTTTTGGGAAGGAAGATGTCATAGGTTAAGCTGCCACCTCAACAGATTTAAGTCCACAATCTGTACAAATAACACCAGCTTTCACGTGCTTTTTATCCAGACCAAGTGAAGGTCTGGACCAAGTGAAGGTCTGGATAAAAAGCACGTGAGAACTGGCTAGTGTTGGTCCTTTATTTTGAGACTGAAAGTCTTCAAGTGCTTCCTCTGTAATCCATGATGTGATTTCTTGCTCTTTAGCTACTGTTCTTTGGTTAGATCCTATGCTTCAGACCCTTTTTATGCTTTTCTTGCTTTGTCCACAAAGATAAGTAGCTGAGAAATGGAGCTAGACTCTAAGTTGATGAAGGATCCTTCCCAGTTGTTTAGTCTGTATCAGTTTTGCTCTAAAAAGAGAAATTTCTAATTAAATTTAGTTTCTGGCTAACTTCAAACATTGCATGGCTGCTTCATCTATACATATATAGTTATGCTGGAATTTTAGACACCTGACTAATACAATTTATTGGATGGGACTTCAGATCTAGACATTAGCATATCGCAGGTACAGCCGAGAGCATCTTGCATCTCTGATACCTTCTGCAAAATTTAGCCACACAGAGGCACTACCAATACTTTGGATGTATTGAACCTCAGAAAAACAAAGAAACAAACCAAACAAACAAAAAAACCCCTCAAAACCAAAACAAAACAAGGGAGTAAAAAGTTGAACATTACCTTCATAAAAGAAAAAGTGAGAAGATATATTAGGCTATCACTACTTTCACAGATTTCCCAGACCAACAGTGAAGTGTTTTGTTTGTGTGTGTGTGAATGTCTTGTAGATAGAAAAGAAATTCCAAAGAATTCTTACTGGTCCTATTTTTTTAAAATTTTAGTCTACAATACTAAAAATACACATTCCAGGATTAGAAAAGAAATCTAAAAAAGAACAAACAGAATTTCCTGTGGAAGAACAGTGATTTATTTTTACCATTATGGAACTGAACTATTCTTTGAAAAGGCAACTGGTGGTTGTTTTTTTTTTTTTAGTGTGAGTGGGTATTTTCTACATATATAGATGGAGTAGACAGACAACAAAGGAAATATCTGCTACCAGTCTATTTTACTACTAGCTTTGGATTCATTCACTCGTACACAAAAAAGAGAGCAGAATGATTCTCTGATGCAGGCTGTAGCTATTTTTAGCTACATCGAGAGTATCTATCACATACTATGAGTTTATACTGAGTGCAGATACCAGAGGAACTGTAACTAAAAGACTGTAGATTATGCAACAAAGACACAGAGCACTACGTTCACTAGTCAACAACATTGCTAGCCTTTTACCCCTTAGAATGACATTTTAAAAATCTGAACAAGATTTGAAAGGGCTTTAGTTATTATGTTTCTTCTCTTCCAGTAGAGAATAAGAGTGTCAGATAACAAAGTTTAAATGAAATATGAAATGGGAGGATGTGATTCTTTTAATGAAGTTTTCTCCTTCAAATTTCCCCTCCTTGGCTAAATACATCAGCTGATATATACATTCTATCAATCTAGTGGGAGATATGTTTCACAAACAGATGTTTATTCACTATATTCTAGCATTGCTTTGGGGTCTCCTATGTGCACGTAGTGTATAAAAGAATGTAGAGGGGCTTTGAGCAGAATCCAAGCATTTTAATGCTCCTCAGTTGCTCTCCAGCACTGCAGCTCATTTCCTTTCACTCTCAGATTCCCAACCTGTGAATGTACAGCCAATGACATTATTTTTTTGCAAAGACTGATTTTGTTCCAACAGAATGGTGAGAAACGTGGCCAAAGGTCTGATACCTCCAGCACATCTTTTAACATGGGGGTGAGTTTTGCAAACCTTGGTTTTGCCAGCCTAAGGCATTATGAAATCTTAATCCTGACTGTGCCATTTTAAAATGGCTGAAGGAATTAGGACGTTAAGTAATATACTCTAAAGTCTGAAATAAGTTTTCTGACATCCCAGGCTTAGGGTAAATAAAGCTTGTGCTTTTGGTAGGCTGGCTTGATGTCATCATCTGGCACAAATGATGTATCACTAAATTAAAATTGCAGGTATATTGGTGTTTTTTTCTGCATATATATATTTAAGGCAGGAAAGTGCAGGAAGAGATTTCATTAACATAAATGACAAAAGCACATGAAAAATTAGGGCCTGCTGTCTAGGCAAAGACAATACTGCAGAGAGAAATGTTTTTCAGATCTGTCTGTATGAGATTAAAGTTTAAAAACCTCTCATAATTACCTTCAAAGTGAACTTGTTTTTTTGTATCAGCACCTTATTTTAAAATATACAGGCATGCATAAGAAATAAATCCAAGTGAAATATGCAAAATATGTATTATTATGGCTCATTAGTGCTCAATGCGCATTCTGAGTACAGAAGATGCCATAATCCTGCTCCCAAACTCCATAGCAGAGTTTGGGCAGGAAAGAGAGGGATGTAATGTAGAAGCAGAGTAGTCTGTGAAAGACTCAGCATCTCCTAGACCACTACCACATACCATCATGCACACTTCAAACCTGAGAGCTTAATGCCTTATCAAGCAAGAAAAGCTGCGTTTCACGCTGCTTTACCAGAACTGTAAAATTTGCACAAACTGCAAGACAGTAGGGATCAGCTCACGCCACTTGTTCCTGAGCAGTCCATATGAAACATTTCAGTCCTGGTACGGAAATGGTATATACCTGCACTGTGCAGTATAGATGATTCCTCAGACTGACAAGCAATGGTAAACTGGCAACAGCAGATTCCCCTTTGTTCCAAGTCCAGCCCTTGCATCCCTTCTCATTGCTAATTCTCAATCTTAAGCCTTGTCGCCAAGCACATAAGCAACCAGCATATTTCTTGGCTGAAAAATT
>VZTV01010732.1:0-14849 GCA_013400875.1 Anhinga rufa
TTTTTTTTTTTTTGCGGGGGGGACGACCAGTCATTTCAGAATGGGTTTCTGCCTTCTGGAAGAGTCAAATAGTTCAGTCCTGTATCCACCTTTTTTTTTTTTTCTTTTAATGCCCTACCATGTCAAAATCCTCTTCCCTTCTGGTCGCTCCTCTGTTTGCCAACGCTTAGGAAACCATCAGTGTCCAAGTAAACCAGTCCCTGCGGAGAAAAGACAACGGGCAAAAGATGATCATTACGGCATGAGGTTAGCGTGGGCTTAAGTAAAAGGGGGGAGGAAAAAAAGACACCCCAGACTCACCTTTAAATCCTTCTTCAGGCATACAAACTGGGGATGGAAAGAAAAAGGCGTGGCGTTAGAAGTCTCCCGATGGTTGTTTCTAAAAGGATCTTTTGTCTGAGCAGCGGCGTACCACTGAATCTCCCGTTCACAGCGACAGGAAAACCTTCGACGTCTCCGTTTTCTGCCTTTACAACCCAAATCCAGAGTCCTTGGCCACCACCACCACCTCTCCCAAAATCACAGCGGCGAGGCGCCTTCCCCGAACCCCAAAACCTTCCAGGCGTCCCTGCCCCCCCCCCCTCACCTTGCATAACGTCGTCCATCGCCGCGTAATCTGCGATTGGTTCATCAGCCTGGAAAATCAAGCGGAGCAGGGGATTAACGAGCAAGCAACCTCGTTTGGAAGTTCAGGTCTGATCAGGTCACGGTCCTGCTCTGGAGGGGAGCGGGGAACGGGTCTCTTGCCCAAATGCTGTCTGGGAACGAGAGGGGAGGACTCGCTCCCTAATTTAGCCATGTTTTGGGCCAGTACACACACAGCTCAGCAGCAAAGGCCAGCTAATAAATCCTCTTTAATAAAAGAGGGTTTTCCTCCTCCAAGAAGGAGCTCAGGAGGAACCTGTTATAAATTAGACTACCAAGCAGCCACGGGTGGGCACACCTAGTGCCCGGCAGCTTTCACACGCACCCCCACGTGTTTCTCTTTGGTTGTGCAAGAATCATTTCCATTTCCTGCTTTATTCGACTGACTTTCAGCAGCCACACTCTCACGTTACCTTTAATAAAATGACGGACTCGGGGATGACTCCCAGGCTGCCGAGCGTTGCGGTGTCGTCGCTCAGTATCTTCCCGTCGATCGACAAATTCTGGTCGAAGGGAGCAACTGAAAATGCATGCATGATCTGTGCCAACACAATGAGACACGCTGATTTTGTGCGGAGGGAAAAAAACATACCGCTGAGCTACGCAAAAATAGCACGTTTAGAAGAGCAACACGCACCATTCGGCGCCACGTGGGATTTTATACTCCTTCCCCCCTCCCCAGTCCCTCCCAGCCGTGCGCTCCTAATTTTGTGTTTTCTAACTGGAGACGACTCATTCCTTGGAGGAAAAACACCTTACCTGTATTTTCAGCTCTTTCAGTGTTTGATTAGCAGAAACAAGCAGCGCTTTCTCCCCTCTGACTTTCCGGTGCCGGGTGCTTCGCCTGATGCCTTGCTTTTGGTAAGTGACGTAGCTCTGGTGCGAGATCTTCTGGCGTTTCGCACCACCGTTGGTCTAGAAACAGGAGGCAAAAATCAGGAGCTTGAGTTGGGGATTAGTGCAAAAATACAACCTCCCTGTACCCCGGACTGCGTTTCGGGAGAGTAGGTCATGCGAGGGAAGGCACGAAGCGTTGAAAAGCCCCTTTGAAAGCGAACTGCCGCATGCAAGTATCAAGAGGACCGAAGGACTTGCCTCGAAACCTCGGTTCCTGCTTCTAGTGCTAGCGCGGGGTGGATTACCAGCCAAGCATACGAGTCACTATCTATATTTGATCTCTCCAAAACCAAAGCGATGGTGCGGTACGACCATTAAAATGACAATTTAAGACACTGTTGGTTTTGCCTGCTAGCCGTACACAGAGGAGGGCAGCTATCCCATCATGCTGACTCAAGAGGACGGACCAAAAACCAAGGAACCTGGCGGTATTTTTGATCTCTACCTGGTTAAAATCTGGGTCTTGTTCCCCCTCTGGCTTGTTTTCCTCCCTTTCCTCTTCAGCTTCTGAGCTGCTCACGTTCAGCTCTGGAGCAGCGTCCTTCATTACCTGAAGTCATAAAAATCATTCTCCATAACTAACCCGACAGCATCAACCCAGACTGCCACATCATGGCAAACAGCTTGCAGAGACCTCCAGGTTGCCACCTCGATCCACGAGCTGAGGCAGAGCAGGAATCACCCAGGGATCTGCTCCATGTGCTCTGCAAAGTCTTCTCCACCCCTCCCCAGCTGCATCGAACCACAGGGGGATTCGACTCAGGAGAACAAGCTTCTCTCTTGAATCGCAGGTGCTTCCGGCGGCTCAGGACCTACCCTCCTCTCTAGGCAAAGGGAAAGTCTCCAGGGGCCTGGACTGATTTCTTTCCCATTAGCTGGCTGCTTCTCTGGTTCATTTAAGTGTATTATGAAAACCCTAACATGGAGAAAGGAATATTATCTGTAAATTAGACACTTATCCATCCCTGCAGCAGACCGATGGAGGCACTCAGCACCATTATTTATGGATCTGGAAGTTGTAAGTAAATGAAATCTAAATAATTTACACAAATATATAAATAAAAAGGACATTCAGCTCTGTGTAAGTCACTCCAGAAGGCATGGATCTGCCGGACGTGAATTCACGTCTACGCTTCGGCTGGAGCTGGGGTTTGCAGGAGCCCAGGAGGCCGGCGTGCTCTCCATCCTGGATGCCTGAGAGCTCGATCTCCGTCAATGTATTTGCAATTAGCGATGCAATCCCAGCTCCCAAACATCCAGCACCAACCGCAGCCTCCCCAGAGCCCTCCGGATTCCAGCGGTGCTGCTCTATGCTGATTTTATACAACCGTGACTTCCCTCTCGCAGCTGAAGGAGGTACCCGGGGGAGGGTTGCAGAGGGGGGGAAGAGCAGCGGCAAGGGGATGGGAAACGCTCCCCGGCTTTGCAAATCAAAACCAGCAGGGAAGGAAGCGGCAGCTTCAAGTACCACCGTCCGCAATCCTCGCTGCAGTGCTGCCGCGCTGCTGGCGGGCATTAATGCTGCTTCGCATCTCGCTGAGGCTGCCCTGTTAATGAGGGATCTCGCAGGCAAGCTCTCGCCCCCTCTCTCCAACTCCAGCTGCTCAGCAAAGAATAGCTGCCTGTTTTCTGCCAGCCCCACGTGTGAGCGCAGTTCTGTCCAGCACCAGAAAAAAAAACAACCACAAACACCAAAAACCCAACCCTCCTCTGCACCAGAGCCAAGATACAGCCTCAGGATTCAGCCTCAAGTCAGGCTGAAAACCCGTAGCTGATGGCTCAAGACGGTGCTGCATGCTCTGCATCTCACAACCAAGGCAAAAACCCGTCCAGCCTCCGGCGCCCTGCAGTTCTCTGGGCTCCAGCTCCTCCCTTAGACTGGCAGGGAGGTGGAAATCAATGAGAAGCAAAAAAAAAAACCCATACTGCAAAGATGCAGGGAACATCTTTGAATTTGCCCACGAGCCTTGGTTTCCCCCTTAAAGCATAAAACAAGCCCTAAGGAGAAGGGCTGACTTTAACCAGCTTTCAGATACCTGCAAAGCCAATTCTAGACCTGATACTGATCCCTTAAGACACCGGTAAAGCAGAGACATCATTCACAGCTTTGTAGGGGATCTTGAAAACCATCTCTAAGTTCACTGCTATTTCATCAGCATGGAGGTTGAAGAACTTATTTCTATCTAGGAATAAACATCACTTGAGCAACCAAGAAAGGAAGTGACAAATATTGGAGGGGGAGGAGAACAGGTAGAGCCTGATTAACACGATTATGAAGACAAAAGCGGTTACAACGTTGCCTAAAATAATCAAAGCTGTGAACATCCGCGAAGATACCTGATAATGTGAAGGGTTCGGTTTGGCAAAAGGAAGCCTCAAGGAGCCCAAATTTTCAGAGCAGCTACAGCCAGAGTTTTCCCATTTGCTATTTTTGCCAAAGCGATCGCTTCCACGAGTCGCAGAGCTGGGTGCTTTTTGCCCGCAGAGAGCAGCCCTGCCCACTGCCACCAGCCACCCAGCATCCCCACCAGCCGGTCCCAACCCTGCGGGGACGCGGCAGGCTGCGACAGCCATCTCGCTGCCGTGTTCGGATCGTTATTTGGGTACTTGGTGCAGTTTCTGTTAATGGAGCCAGGATGAGCAAGGACCGAGGGAGAGAGCCCGTACCTTTTTATTATCCACCACTTTATGGATGTAGATGGTTGCTTGGGTGTACTCACGCAAGTCCCGCTGCTGTTGGCATAACAGCCCTTCTCTGCACTCTGGACAGAGTTCTGGGAAGGCACAAAGGAAAAATGCATTTAATTGCTTCGGCTCCTTGGAGACACCTGCCCAATGCCTCTCACCGCTAACCCGGAGAGGATCACATAACCAGGGGCGTCTGCCAAGCTCTGTGTTTACCACTGATCCCCTCAGATCTGACCCTTTATCGGAAAAAGAGCCATTTACCAGGGAGTCGGCACCAATTAGCAAGAGAACAGAGCACAGACAGTGGTTAAAAATTCACTCACGGGGCTCAGAGGTGTAAAGTGCGCTCTCGGGGTCCGCCCCGGCAGCTTGCATTCGGGTGATTTTGATGACGTGATCCACGACAAAGAGTTTTTGAATCCTCTCCCACTCGCTGGGCCATATTAGAGCTATACTGTGCAAAGGAACAAGAACGTGCTTTATGACATGGAAAAGCCAAGCCCCGAGCTCCTGAACAGCCTCCCCTTTTCTTTTTAGTCTGTTAATGAAAGAAAAGCTGCAAAATCAATCCATAACTCCAGCTACACAGGAGGGCCTGTACGCCCAAGATAAGGGAAACAGTAGCGTGTTATTAGTGACACTGTTATGCTCCAGTCATGCCGGAGGGAGGATGGAGGAGGAGAGGAGTGGAAGATCTGCTACTTTTAGTTCTGCATCATTGCAGAAGCAACGCTACGGAGCATGAACTCCAGCCCAGCGTCCAGCGCTCCGGGGGCAAGTCTCACAGAAAGCAAATCATAAGGAAGCCGGATGTTTCGACGCCCCGGTCAAATTCAGGGTAGTTTATTGTCAGGAACTAGCCAAGCTGAAGTAAGCTCTCTTTTTTTCCTGACCCAGCATCCTTCAACGATTTAGGTCTTTCCTTGCATGAAGGCTAAGGTGGGCCTGAAAAAGTGGCTGTTAATTGTTCACGGGAAAGCATTTGCTCCTTGTGTTGTTGCAGCTCAGAGAGCCTCTGGGAACATTCCCCGAGGCTCGTGGGAGCCGAAGGCACCGGGTAAAGGCAAGACACGTGAAGAGAAGAAACTCACAGTTTGGAGTCTTCTTTGGTCATGGAAGCGTAGGTGAACATGAGGCCCCCGTGGGGGCAGAGAAGAGCGCTGTTCCCTATCGAGGACACGGGGCTGCATCGCGTCGGCCTCCTGCGTGGGCAAAGGAAAGCAGTTTGCAAAGCTCGGTCAGGTTATTTTACAAACCCCACAACTCTGCAGGCAGCCACGAAGAAATCACAGGTGAATATTTACAGAAGGCATTCCAACAGGGAATGTTAAACTACTACCGACGAGGAAATCAGATCGGCGTTCCTGCACGTTGCAAAATTACTCTCCCTATCGAGCGGAGATTTCCATCTCCTACCACCAGCAGCCCATGGAAACAGGACTGAGCGGTGACCTTTGCTTATAGGATACAGCTCCAGACAGATGAAAAAACTAATCAGGTTACTATCTAATCTGACCATCTGGTTAAGACACAGTAAACAAGGAAATTCAGTTTCTTCAACGTGTTACAACTGATATGAGTCCTGCAAAAATCAGCTTCCTTGTTTCCACGACGGCAAACCTCAGGTAACTACACACCACACCGGGATTTAAAAGCAAAACCATTATCTGCAGCCCCCCACAAAAAAGGCATAAAAAGCACCGAAAACCTCAAGCCAAGTTACCTGACAAATTTCCTCCATTCTTCTACAAAGAATTGCGAAACAATATACAGCTCATCTGTCTCCTGGAGGTGAAAAGAGGAGGAAAAAAAGGGTCTTTTTTAGAAGCAATGACTATTCAGCTTTTCTGCAGCGCTCATTCTCTTAGAGACCTCGATGCTTTTACCATGACAACTCCATCCAAGTGTGCTGGGAAAGCCAAGTAAAATAATTTAGGATCAAGTACTAAGCACTTACATCACTAATCTTGTGTTTATTACAAAGTTAATTTAGCTTTAGATGCAATTATCTTTAATTCACAGCAGGAAACGGTCACTTCCCCTGGAGCAGCTAAGACTCCCCGGCACCGTGTTTTCTCTCGCTGGGTACTCGGGGGCTACAGCAGATGCACCTCCGCGGGCGTGGGGTGGGACCACCCCAACCTGCCTCATTTGCTTCACCCACCAAAATCCAGACGCTTCTCCTTTTGGCAGCAGCACCGATTCAAAACCACAGCTGTGCACCCTCATGGGGCAGCAGTTTTAGGACAAACCATTGTTTTCCTGTCCCAAATGATTTGCCATTAGATGGTCTGCTCCTGGACAAGAAGCCACCTAGATCCTAAGAGCTGGGTGACAAAATAATCTCCAAGCTCACCCATCCTCACCACCTTCCCTAATGCAGATTTCAGGGCTCATTCTGTCTTTCTGCAGGAAAATTCAGCACACCTGAGGAATATATATATATTTTTTTAATCTCCCTTCATCTCCTCTAGATTAAACCACTCCGCTTATTTTCTTCACTGAACTTCCAACTGTTTTGGATCAGGAAAACTCACAAAGTTTGAGGGAGAGATCCTCAGCTCCTCTGTATCATGCTCCCTTGGGAAATTCAAAGAGAGTGGAGGATGTAGCCTCACTGCCTGGAGAGACCCTCACATTTCGAGCTGACCCACAGCGATGGGCTCCAGCTTTCCATCACCTACTCTAGCTACAAAAGCAAACCCAACCACATACTACCCTTAAATACCACCGGCAGGACCTGGCAGCTCTCCAGCTCAGCACAGAGAGTTTCCCATTTAAACCCTTGTGGGGCTCCCCGGTTCCGAGACATGAATCCGCGTTGACCTCAATATTTATTCACGTCTGGAGAAGGCACCCGAGAGCGGCAGGCTGCCCTCACACGTAGGAATGACCGCAGCAGACACCTGCCAAAGCAGCTTGGCAGGATCTAAGAGTCAACCGTTAATCAGCGCCGCGAGACATCCAGGAGCCAAGGCGTGGAGCCAACAGCTTGTGCCATTTCTTTTCAGCCACCTCGAAGCCCTAAGAAAGTCCTGGAGAGCTGCAGGCTTGTACCAGGGAGAAGCCGGTACAGGAGGTCTTGCAGGACCATCGCTCCTACTTGCAGGACTTCAGCATTTAGGGGAGCTCCCCATGAGCTCTCAGGATGTAGGAGGATGCTGGAGCACGCGTTAATTTTGCCTGACCAGCAGCAAAAGCCTGGCCTGCACGGGAAGGCAGATGGAGGGCGGTGGAAAGCCGCCTCCACCGGCATGGCTGCACCTTTTCGGTCCTTCTAGGGGCGGATGTAACCACAGCAGCAATATTGTCACTGCTTATCTAGCTGACTCCGGGCCAGCGACAGTTATGTTGGCACACGAGCCGTTCTGGTGTATCTTTAGCAGGGCTTTGTGCCAGCACAGCTAATCGGGGGAAATCACACCTCGGCACAACACAGCGGTGTAAACTCTGCTGGCACAGGCTTCCCAGCGCGGGCACGGTCTCGCTCAGACCGAGCGAACGGTTATCAGGCAAGTCTCTCTCTTGCAGGCAAAATAAAATTTCTTAGAGGACAGGGATAAAGGGATAAAAGCTAATAAAAACCTCCCCCAAGCCCCACTACATTCCCCTCCTTGCACTCCTTCCCATACCTGAGGCCAGCTGCCCAGGCAAGGTCTGCATTTATCATGAAACAGGTTCTGGAGAGAAGTCTTCTGCTCGCTGGCCATCATCTTATGCAGAGCTTCATTTTCCTCCCCTTCGCGCTCCAAAATCTGCATGAAACAGTTAATTAGACCACAGCTTCAGCTCCTAGCTGCTATTAAAAGGTGACATTACTTTCTTCCACTGCACTGGGTTGTATTAAAAAGAAAACCAGAAAATCAGAAATACGACCATGTATTTACAGTCAACAAAAGTGCAACGTTATTTGGCAAATACCTTGCACTGGGAACAGCACTCTCTGTTATTTGGGAATTCAGGGGCCTTTGGAAAATATTGCTTGAGTTTCTCCCAGGCTTCCTTTGAAACCACCCTCCGTTCGTTTTCGGATATGCACAGGTCACCTGCAGAGAGAGAGCCGAGAGAAGGGCTTTGCTCTTGACACACTCAGCGATGTTTTGCAGCCCTAACTAGATTTATGAGATTACAGGGTATAAATGTGGGGGAAGATATTCACACACTTATCAGCCAACACCATGTCAGCAAAAAAAGAGCGCAACCAATACACAAAGTCACCTTCAACTTCTTTATCATTTCCCTGTTTAAACAAGAAAAAATATAACTTTAATTCATAAAAACGTCCTTTAGATTTCAAAGCTCGTGAACCCAAGCAGCTGATCAAATACAAGCAGCAGTAGAGAGATGCTCAGAAAAGCACAGACAAGCCAAAGAGGGCACAGGGCTACTGTCTTCTGATCTTGGCTGTCCATAGCTACATTTTTATGGCGACTCCATTTACCAAGCTGCAGACTAACCCCGTGCCCCATGAAACAGGAGTCAGGTGCTTTCTGCACCCTTGAAAAACAAAATTACCGCTGTATAATCTCAGATGGCTTCAGGTGCCTTACCCAAGCACCTCAAAATCTGGAAAGGACAGATTTTGCCCCCTAGATCAGCTCTGGGGAAGAACTGGGGTGTGAAGACACAAAGCAAGGCTTACCAGCTATCCCCCAGACGACTTGCCTGCTGTATTATTTATCCTGATGCTCAAGTAGCTCAAAACCCCAAGAACAGTTTAGCACGAGACATTTGTGCTTGTCATTTTAGCGACAAGTAGCAGAAAGGTCACGCTCACACATTTGGACACCATGTGTACGCATGACCAGCGGACAAACAAGGCTTGGAAAAAAACTGGAGAAGGCGAGGGCTCAGGGATCCAACCAGCCACCCGCCTGCAGGCTTGATTGCCAAGGGGAAAACAAAACCGCATCTCCCTGCGAGACAGCAGCTGGGAAGTCAAGGCACGGCTGTGCTACACGCAGTCGCAGTGAGAAGTAAGAGGAACAGTCATTGTAACACTGAGATGCAAACCGGATTTGGATGCGGCATGGGAATATTCATGCCTCAGCATGGATTCCACCAGCAAGAGGGAAGCAAAACAGCAACTGCAAAGTTGCGGCATCGAGAGGTGTCCAGCAAAGGGCATGATACCTTATTATCTGCTTTTCTATAGCCTGAAGAGCTACAGAAAGAAGCCAGGGAGAAGAGGCTCCCTCCTCCCCACCCTCCAGTAGCTCTTTAACATTACAAGCGGCTCCTCAGCCCCACGGACCCGTCAGCTTTCCTCACTCCAGCCAAGCCTGGATTTCTGCCAGCCCCGAAAGGAAAAAATAGCAACGCTCCCCTCCTGCTTTTCCTCTAATAAACAAAGGTTGGGCTGGACCGCCTCGACGTGGCACTTGGCCACTTTTTCTTCATCAAACACGACCAAGTGGCCCAGCTTTATCATATGAGGAGGCAGGACCAGGCTGCTTTCCAGAGCCAGCAAGGATGGGGAAAAAAACCTGAGCTTGTACAAATAAGTGCCTTGACACCACGTGATTAATGAAAACAGATTACCACGCTCTTGAGCAAAAGAGGTGGAAAAATCAGATCTGGGTGTGTGAGGAACAACTGCTTTGCCATCTGGAAGGAGATCTTGACTGCTGCTGACCCTGCTTCCCCCTCCCGCTGTCCAGGGACTTGTTTTGGGCACGGACATCAAAGTAGTCTTAACTTGGTATCTGGAAAAAATTATTTGCTGGTGTCGGGCAGCTACCAGAGAGCGAGAAATTGCAGCAAAAGATGCAAAGGGACTTCTTAAGAGAACGTCCGGATGGCATTTCTGGAGGCCAGCCAGACCTCACAGATAAAGCGCTGGCTTTTCCAGAGCCTACCATGAAGGCAGGAACTTCCTCCACGGCAAAATGAAGGCTGCAGGACCGAGACTACAGATTTGCTGATAGACTCCAGAGGGAAATTTTAAAAGGTGGAAAGGTTGTTTTCCATGAGTAATCGGAGGTTAGCTCAAGATGATGAAATCTGACCTGCCAGCGGCCACCATATTCAATAGTATCTATTCTGATATGACCCAAAGCCACAGATCAACTAGCGATTTACCAGCATAATATTTTCAAAGGCCTATTTGCCTATTTTTATCATGTCTGGCTACATTAAATGTTTCATCACCACGCTGCATGCTTTTATTTAACAGCAGCAGCCTTGCGGCAATGCAAAATACAGCATTAAAAGCTCTGAAAAACAGCTAACGCCGTGACAAAGTGCTTAAACACTCTGCTTTAAAATGAGGTTTTACCAAGCCATTACTCCACATCCTTGATTAGCCTTGATGACAGGAGTCGTGTTGCTAATTTATGGCATGTTTCTTTCTTACTAGGAATAAGATCGAGGATTCCTGGCAGGGAAATTGATGCCTCCAAACAGGAGCTTACTAGAACAGAGTTATGTCTGGGAGCGACATACAAGCTAAACAAGGTGAGATTTAAACAACAGCGTAGCCAAGGATGTAGCTACCGAACCATCACTTAGCAAAACAACTAACATCAGGCAAAGCGTTATGTAAACAGACACCAAAGCACAGCAGGTCGGTAAATCGATAACCTTAGCAGTCCCAGCCGCTCACAGGTAAGCCTGTGTTTCTACAGTTGTTAGGTAAGTGCTCCTGTTTTAATGTAAACCGAGAGAATAAATGGGTACTCTCAGCTCCCACCTGGACTGATTTACACCACCTGTTTTGCTCCTAACACTTTCAGAGCTTCCAAGTGGTTGTAGAGCCTCGGTGCTGCCCACTCCATCACGTCGCTTTGTTAGCGAGAGGACGAGATGCTTGCTTCCGCAGCCCAGCATTTCCTGCAGCATCCGGGCTCCTCTGCGTTTACACCCCTTTCACTGCCTTACAAAACCTGGACTGCAGTGTGATAGCGCTCGCAAATAAAAGCTCGAAGTTTGAGTGTTGAGAAAGACCAGGCAAGTGAGAATTAAACGCATTTCCTCAGTAACTATTCATGTCGGCCTTAGATGGAGCAAAGGCTACAAGGTTAATGCCTTGAGCAGTGGGCAACAACAGATACATTCAGCTCCATCCCCCGTAGAGACTTACCATGTGGGCAAACAATGTCTTCATTAAAATTTAGCTCCTCTTCCTCCTCTCTCTTCTCTTCATTTGATTCACCTAATTAAAAAAAAATACAAGAAGATTACAGAGTTCCTTTTCCATGGAAAGGAAAAATCATAGGGGGAAAGGAGCATGGTTGCCTTTCAAATTGCGGCAAAACCCTTAACCCAAGGGAAACTTTGGAAGGAAATTTGTTATTCTCAAATGTCTTGGCCTCTGGGCAGGCGGGATTACAGCCTACAGGCCACGTAGGAGTGCTTTGAAGCACTTTGAAGTGCGTGGAGCACAAGCCGGTCCTTTGTGATATTACAAAGGACGCATTTGTTACAGCTAAAACGCCACAGGGGTTCAACTGCTCCCAAAGATCTCCGAGTTTAACCTAAACACAAGTCTTGGTAAGAGCGCAGGGAGCAGAAACCTTCCTAGCAAAAATATTAGTCCGCTCTGTGCCTTGAGGATACTGATCTAAAACAGATGCTGCCTGACAAACTAAGGGGAGCCTGCCAGGGGTTTGACAAACCCCACATTAATGTATAAATTATAGTTAAGAACCGTAGCTCCACAGACAGAAGCCCTGGCCACTGAATTGGAGCATCATAAACACAATAATGGATTAGTAAGAGTCTCTAACGACCTGCCTAACGAGCGAGTTGGCTTGTGAGCAATTCAAGCTGTACTACTGGGAGCTGCAACCTGTTGTGAAACCAAGGCCGCCACCCAGGAATGAGGAGTAGTAACTCAGCAGAGAAGTACCCTTTTCTCAATGAATGCTCCACCAGCAGCGCCAGCTCACAGATATTACCAGGAGGGCTGCGGTATCTGGTGTTCTCGAGTCTTCAAGGAGCCCGAAATCAATGCCATTAGCTGATCATCTCCACTTTCCTTCAAACGAGCTTCTTGCCCTCAATTATGAAACAAAAAGCTCAACAAAATATCCTATTTCCAAATGTTTAAAGAGCACAAGCCAAATAAAAGAAAAACCCCATCTATTCTCACAGACTCATGGACATAGAAGAGAGTCCAATCCACTATTATTCTTTTTCCTAGGTTGTGTTTTGCCAGACCTGCTTTACCAGCTGCGCTGTTTCTCCCATAGACCTTTGCAATAAACATATTCATCCCTTTGCCAAGGTAATTTTCATGTTTCTTCCTCCCCTGTGCTCTCTCATTCAGATAAAAGCAGATGAAAAGATCACGTGTCTGGGGCGGTAATTTTACACAGCCTTGCAAAACTACTTATTACCTCATCTTCTTCTCTGGATACGAAGATCACCCAGCAGTTTTGAAGCTTATCAAATAAAAAGCTCCGTAAATGAGGGAGTTTTTTATTTGATTTATTATCCTTCCCTCCCTACTCATACCAGGGAAACAAAACAGCAACCCTAACACCCGATGTGTCTTTTGTTAGGAGGTATCAGTCAGAGCTGGTGGGTCTCTACAGCAGCAGAACTACCTTTGTTTTGCACATTTCCATTCATTTTTCCATTACTGTGCTCTGCGTCTTCATCTTGCTCATTTAATTGCTCCAGAGCCAACTGACGCCAGCTCCGCAAGGACGCCTTTCCAACCCAAAACCCGTCGTTCCTGCAGAGAGAACAGTGTTGGCAACACAAATCACAACTCTGTTCTCCTTCGGAGCCCAAACAGTAAAATCTTTAGGAAAAAGCTATTTAAGCACTTCTAAAAAATCTCTGACAATGTTTGAAAGTGTCGGGACTTAACGTACCCCTTGACTGTTATCTTCAGCAAGTTCGTAACGGTTTTGTAGTCTTCGTTTAACTGGTTTTTCAGTCGCAGGATTCGACACCTTTCTACCACGCAGTCCTTGCAAAGTGCTTTGACTGGGGTGGGGGGGAAGAAACAACACACATTTATTGCACGCGTGGCTGAGCTTCTCGCTGGTTTGAACGCACTCAGACAGGTATGTACCAACTGCCCTGCCTCATGACTGGAGATTTCATGTGTAAATGAGAAGATCCCTGGGGTTACTGCCAGATCAGGCCACATTTGAAGCTTAAATAAGCGTAAAATGCTTCAGATGAGGTGCGATCCGTTCCGCTAGATCCGTTCCGCTAGCTTCACAGCTCTCTGCTGCTGGTATCAACAGTTTGCAATTACAGCTGTGAGCCAGGTCACACCAACACACAGACATGGGAGTCAAAAGGCACGGTGGTTTAGGCATACGCAAGAGAAAACCCCTGTATCATGGCAATTTGCAAGCTAGACCCAGAAAAAAAACCCTCCTGCAAAGCTACACTAGACCAACAGTGGTGGAAACCCTTCAGCTGGGCGTATATTTTAATCTGGGAGCATAGGGGTCGCAGGCAGGGAGGCAAGTCGGAGAACACAGCACATCCGATCCATCCCTCCCAGCCATATTCAACGAAATAACTTGCAGGCGATCTTCCAGTTGACTAATAAATGTTGGCCTGATTTTTTTTTTAATTTTTTTTTTTTTTTTNTTTTTTTTTTTTTTTTTACACAAAGGCTGCCTGCGTCACAGCAGTTTCTGCTGGTTGCGTTTCTTCCTTATAAGCTCCTAGCAGGAGCTGAGCTAATTTGGTCTCAGTGGGAGTTATTGAGCTCCTTTATAAAAGAAACTAAGCCTGGGGCTTGATTAAGGGATGCCCAAAGACTGTAGGGGCTGGGCTGACCCCAAAAATCAAAACGCGTGGCAGATGTGAGCAACACAAGCACATAAGCTAACAAGTACGTGCTTCTCTCGGACGAGGTGGCTCGGGACAGGCTAGAGGTGTAAGACAATAAATTCTTTTCTTTGCCCGCACACGTCCCTGCTGCTCCGGAGCGCGGGCTGGTGGCAAGAGGCAGCACAGATCCACACGCTCCATGAAATGGTGCCTACACAGGATCTGTAGGTGCTGCAGGCACGGAAAATAATTTTCAAAAGTCTGGGGGGTCACACGTGCAAGTTTTATTATTTTCTAGAACCAGCTTCATAAAACCATCCAAATATTATGTTTTCTAGTCTAACGGCACCACTGCTTTCTCAGCAGTTCCTCCATGCACAACTCTTCCTAGACAGAGCAGAACTCAGGTCTGAAACAGACCCTGCAATCAGACTAACTGTATTTGTTTGAACGCTAATGTAATTAAGTGATATTAAAAAAAAAATAAATCACCTGGAAATACCAGCACAGCACAAAAGCTATGCGCAGAAATACAGTTACGATGATAAAGGATGGCTCAAAACGGGGCTGGGACCAGAACAAGGCTCTAAAACACATTCAGTGCATGAGAACATGACTTGGAGAGGGTGTTTTCTAGCCGACACCTTACCATTCAGCCGGGGCCCTCCTCCGTATCTCCTGTAGAAGAAGTCGGCCACGTACTCCGATATCCTCTTCATAATGGATATTTTATCCGGATGGAGTTTGCCATGTGAGCACAGGCAGGCTGTGTTATCTATAGGCTTTGGAGGAGTAGACTCATCCAGCCATTTCTGCAGCCATTCGAGGGAGATGAAGTCGTACGGGGAACCTGGGAGGGAAAAAAAAAACACAAA
>VZTV01010734.1:3288-16330 GCA_013400875.1 Anhinga rufa
AGAAGTCCAATAGGACGTTGTGCAGTGAGTACCATTTTTCTATTTTATATCAACATCGGTCCAGACTGTTATCATTGCTAAAAATTATGAAGCCAGGACTCTTTAGCTTATCACATTCTCTTTTGCCTTCCTCGTGGTAAGTGCAGAGCAATGGTTTCTGATTAATAAGAAGGACTCCTTCCTCAGTATCGTAGAATTTTCGGACTTGCTGAACACAGTGCATTTTATTTCATTTGAGCTGAATGTGAAAGATGAGCTATGATATAGAGCTTGTGATTTTCCTTTAAATCACTGAACATCAGTCTTTTAGGATAGGGTGTAAGTGGCACACAAATGCTCACTTACAGTCTCTGATAAAATAATAATAAAGTAGTGGATCAAATGCACTGCAGTCAATCTTATGTTCATCTGGATTTTCCATGTCAAATACCCACCCCTAATGTTGCTGGCATTCCCCCATCTTCATGCAAGGGCAGAATTTTTTTTCATAATATTACTGAGAACAGATTATCTAGATCTTCAATTTTCTGTTCGTGACTAAATGCAATTCATTTATTCTAGTATGGCTTAAAGAGTTGACCAGTGGGAATAGAAACACAGTACTGTACAGCGAAATGAAACAGATAAGCTCTACTTTTCTGAAGAGCTACATGGCTACATTAAAAAGTTCATTGATTGTTCTCACGGAAAGAAAAACAAATTTATTTCCTCTAATTACAGAGGAAATGTCAAGCCTGGAATATTCTCAATAGGTTTTTCCATTATTGTTAGAGCTTCTCCACATAAAAACATATTGCCTATTAACTTACTCCCTTGAGCCATTGTTAGTCCTTCTTCTGTGACCGGCTTCCCACAGCCTTTGACTGTACAAGCCTTTACATAGAATTTGTACTTGGTACTGGAGCTGAGACCTGAAAGCTTCCAGCTGAGCGTGGAGCGGTTGGTCACGCTGACGTCGTTCAGAGGTCCGATTTCATGCGTTTCGTTTACTGAAAGGGAAAGGGCAGTTGAGTCAGATCCAGCAGCTAAAGGCTACGCACATGAAACGTGCCATGAACACTCCTGCAAGGGAGGCACTCTGCACTAAGTAGGAAAGATGGAGTCTGAATAAGCGTTTCTCACCTTCCTGCCAAGTACTTAAATGGGATTTATCTTGTCCATGTCAATCTCCCAACTACTCAGTGAGCTATTACTGTTCTTAAAAAGCTTTCTGATTCTAGATATGCACATACTGAGTGGGAGGTAAAAATTACTGCCTCCTAGATCATCAAATATATATGAATTGCTTCTTGCTTTGCTTCCAAACATCTGCAAACTTTTGCAAGCAAGTTAACGATGGTTGTTCTGCTTTGCTCCACTCTGCCTTGGCACAGTTGGCATCTGAAAGAGCGGTTGCTACTCCCAAACTGCCTAAATAGATGGATCCACTCTCTGCCCATAGTCACCAGAAACGAAAGGAAGATCCAGCCTTCAGCCTCAGCTTGCAAAGGTAACTGGGCAGTTCTGTTATCAGCAGAGATAAGTGAAAAGTACGTGGGGCATTTTTTGTAAGTAGGACACAGTCTAATTTTGTTCCATCCTCAAAGAACATATAAAACACCCTGAATTGTCACCATACCTCACAGCTGGGGTTGTGGCAGTCTGGGACCAATACTGGATCTTGCCTGAGGTTATCTGATCAAAGCCTCTTCCCAGCTACTCAGGTCTTCCACAGGTAAGAAAACCCCTGGTTTTCAGTTGTTTCTCAATGTGATTACTCAATAACATGACTCAGGTGGTAGTTGCCTGCATTTCTGCTGAGGGATTGCACAGGGAGGAGGTGCTCCCTGACACAGTGTGAACTTCTGAATAAATGTGACTAAAGCACTCTCATTACATTACCTCTACATTACCTTGTGGTCAGTAAGCTTCACGTCAGTAAAATGCACCTACAATTTCTGTACCTACTACACTATGTGTCATTTGCGAATATGAAATAATTTAATTAGTGTATAAATGTGGAACAGGGCATGGCAGCAATGTGAGCTTACATCAGAAGAGGGCATGGAAAACTTTTTACTGTGAAGATGACTTTGGCCTGCCCTCTAGCAGGCTGTGCTCACACTGCAGCTCAAAACATGATGGTTTCATGCTATCGCTGTTATAGGAATCTTAGAAACAGCCTTTCACATCAGCCTCTCTTTTAAATAACTGTGCACTGGGTTGGGTTTTTTTAACTAATAATGCTTAAGTTCTAAAATCAAAGTAAAACAAGCACATACTTATCTGGTACTGCAAAATGTAGCCAGTAAGGTGGCCGTTTGCTTTCTTGGGAAGTCCCCAGGACAGAGTAATGGAATCCTTGTCGAAGTTTAGGATCCTTAGAAAACGTGGTTGTTCGGGGACTGGAAGATACAGGGATGAGGTTTCAGAGAAGACAACTGAATAGGTCTGCCTCTACACAGACTTGTGAAATGAGGCTCTAGTTTAGCTCAAAACCTACAGTTCCCCTTTCTAATGAAGGGTTTTATGAATGTTGGAGATTTTACAATCATTTTATATAAGGAAATCAGCTCACCTTTTACATATCCCTCCATTCCATATTCTCATTTCGTCTTACCTCCTTCCGGAGTTTCAAACACAACGGGGGAGCTTTCTGGGCCATCTCCTTTGGCGTTGTAAGCCAAAACAGTTAAGCGGAATTCACTGAAGGGCTCTAGACCAGGAATCATCCCATAGTTTCTGTCTCCTACAAACGTTAGGAAGTGTTTCTCGGGGTGATGCCTTTTCCCATCCAGTATGCTTTTTGTTTTCCACCAACTGACCTGCATTGAGATTGGCATTTCTGTAACAAATTATGTTTTATGGGGCTGAATACAATATTGATTTCTCTCATCTTCCCCAAAATGAGAGACTGCAATCTATCCTTCATCTGGAATTCATTTACTAGTTTATTCAACTGTATACAATTATTTAAAGAGAAATTCAGAACCTTATAGCCTCTTAAATGTCCACGAACTCTATCCCTTGGTATTCCAAACCAGAAGACTTTGACCAGCGTGCTGTTCACAATATCCACCGATACGCCGGAAGGAGCAGCATCTGGAACTGTAAAAACAAAATTGCTGCATATTAAAGACACTTCCAAGAGCTCAGTTTCACACTGTTCACAGCTATGGGGCTTGGCTTTCCAGCTCAAGCTGTGACGGTTCATGCAGTCTTACTGGAGGCAAGAAAAAAGCCATTCCACCTGCATCCAGTGGGTGAAATGGGCCAATAAACATTATTTTGCCTTATCAGGGCTTTCTGCTGAGGGCTGGAATACAGGTGCACTGGGGCATATGAATTTCTACACCAGTATTTATGATTTCCTGTTTCAACTAATGCTTACAGCAGTGAGAAGAATAAAAAAAAATTAATACAGCACTCAAGAAGGCAATCATGAAGTTTTTTTTATAATCAATTTCATTTTACAACTAAGCTCATTAAACAGTAGGATTTTAATCACTACACAACACAGAGAGCTATTATAGCACCTGAAAAAAAAAAAAAAGAAGCCTTGATCCATTGACAACTGAATTGCAATGAAGATTTTCCACTGATAGATACAAAATTAGATCCATCACAGACACACCAAGAAAATAAACATGCTGCAGGGTTTCTTTCTCTCTGTTCTCACTATTCACCTCTTCCTCTGCCATACCCTCTACAGGGGAGAGAAGGCACACTACCAAACCTTCCTGCTGCCCACCTCTGGGTGCGCGGGGGACATTCTCCTGTCTGAACAGCACCAAGACCATTCCCAGCACTGAAACCATACGCTGGTGCAACACCAGGAAGCACCTGGCAGGTTGTGAACATCAAACTGGCCCATTTGGGGTTGATAATGCAGATCTCAGCATGCTCGCGCAATGAGAGGAGTCCTCCAAGAGCCCGCCTTAGGATTTGTTGCCCTTTGTAAAGCCGGTAACAGTTTTTACATCTGTGGTTATCCCAGTAACTTTACCAACTGTTTCATATCACCTACCAAGGATCATGATACTCCATAACAGCTTCTGCGAGAAGCTGCAGCAAGGGGAGAGGTGGGACCAGCAGCACCCATACTACTGCTACTGGGGAGTGACTGCTGCGGGACCTGGTGGGTTAAATCAAGGACGAGGCTGTCCGGTCATTTTAATAAGCAACAAAACACATGCTTGTCATAGTTGCCTAATCCACTGTAGACTTTTCAAAGGCCATTCAAACTGTCAGTTTATTTCATTCTTATGAAAACAGCTTAAAGACTTCATATTCTGCATGGGATGAAAACTGTCTGATTTTAACTAATAAAATTAATCTGCAGATCTCAAACACGGACCATTCGCTGGCCCTCCTGGCTCCTCTTTGCCAACAGCTCCCAGCCCCTGCTGCTAAGCATTTGCAAATGCAATAAGCATTTGTACTTGGGATCAGGGAAGCTTGGCACCCCACGCTAGCTGGCCACCACGCTGTTTACTCCCTTGCTGATATAAATCCTTAATTCCTACAAAAAAGATTCTCTTTTTTTGGTGGTGTTAGTGCTTAACTAGGTTGCCTCCTAAAGTGCAGCTTGGCATTTCTTTACTGCAGCTGGATACATATCCAATCCTCCAAATATCTTCTGTAGCCATGCAGTAAACACCAAAGGGGACAGGCTGCTGTTCAGAGATGCTGGGGTGGCCTCAGCAGTGACGTTACCCAGCAAGGCTGTCCCATCCCGTGTGGCACTGGCATTAATTCTATTAGTAGGGCAATCCTCCCACATGTTCACCTCTGCTAATAGGACATGGTTATTAAAGCCCACCATGGAGCTGGAGCTTGAAGAGCATGTGCAAAGGGTGGGTATCCCAAGCGGTTGCTGGAATTTCAGAGCAGCCCAGGGCATCTATTTTGTGAATATGGGTGGCAAGGGAAGAAAGCCTTTCTGATGTGGCCTGGATGATGCACTGTGGGCCAGGCAGAGTCCAAAATCAGAGGTGAGCAGGCACCAAGACGACCTGGGGAGGGGGCTTGGAGCAGGAGGAATTCCAAAGCAAAGCTTTACAGTGGAGAAAGTCTTCTCCAGAGACACAGGGAAGCCTGAGAGGGGGCTGTGCCAGCCGGGAGCCATGGAAAACCACTGGACAGGAACCCAGGCTGGAGAAGAAGACTAGTTCTTCAAGAACTCAATGGACAAGGTAATACCCAGCATAGATGGGAATGTGGCATCATCTATAAATTCACCTACGATGCACACCACCTGAGTTTTTGTATTTAATTGCCAGAGTACTTAACTTCTGACAGCGTTAAACTGTTGAATCGGGCCCCAGACAAGCTAAAGATTTTTTTTCCCCACCAAGTACAACACAATGACCGCTACATTTCATTGACTTCTTAAGGACTGTGGCCTTCCAACAAGTATCCAGATGAAGCCAGCAACTGAGATTAATGAAAGCACAAGTGACCTTTCCAAAAAACCCCTCAAACTCCAGCAAGCTGGCATCCACAGGACCCAGCATCACTCGTATCTGAGTCTCAGGTAGCCCATCATGCTGAGCTCTGGCATTTAAGCAGCTTTGGCCGTGGGCTGCCTAATCCATCACTCCATATCCGATCATTTTGCATCGCAAGAATCCCCCATGCAGCGCCTTTTTACATGAAAGTTTCCGCTACTTACTGTCCTCTCCTGAATATCCGATGGTAACGTTTGGTTCAGGACCGGATCCTAAATTATTTACCGCTTGGACTTTGATCTCATAAGGCACGAAGGTGGGGGTATTTCGCAGGGTCAGAGAATGCTTCTTCACCGTCTCCTCGTTCCAGTCCGCCTCGACTCCCCGCTGCCGCCAGCTGACTTTGTACTCCAGCCCCGGCCCGTTCCTCTCCGCGGGTTTCAATGGCTGCGGAAAAAGTTAAAAGAGATGCCGTCTGCCTTTGTTGCAGTAATCATGAAATAGCAGCTGAAGGGAGTGGGGGGGAATAATTTTGGAGAGCGTGTTATAACATTGGGAGAGAACGGGGGGGGAAAAGAAAGATTTAACTTTCCGCTGTCATGTCAATTTTAAGACGACTGGAAGAAAAATGTCATGACTTCAAGAGAAAGGTGAGTAAAAGGCAGAGAAACAGCTGGATTAAAAACAAATTAATTGCTAGTATGCATATTTCTGCACAACACATATATCAGTTTTTGTTTTGCCACAGGCCTTCTTTGTTTTCTCGTGTGATGTGAAGCCGCATGCCTTTTAGCACAAGTAAAATGCATGTTTTGGCATAAGGCTGTGTGTGTCTTTTAGTACAGCTAAAATCTGTGCTTTATCTTAGAATTTTATGTAGCACAGCAAGTTGGGTCATTAAAATTTAGATTTGTTCTAAATATGCACCAAATGCTTGAAACTATGCCTGGACATTTAATGTGCAACTGCTGTGCTACTCTTTTTTACCAATCAGCTGAAGAATTCATCACAGCATGGTTCCCATCTAATTAACATTAATTTATAAAATATTAGAAGATGTTAAACAATGGATTGTCATGAGACGTTCTTCAGTTGAGTTTATTTCTCTGAAAATGTACTTCTTTAATTAATAAAGTTGACTGGTCACCTGCACTACCAAAAGTGATGGGGTTTTTTTCAGTCCACTGAAACATCTGCAGGTATTTCCCACCACATAGCCTACTTTTAATAATATTTAAATATATATTTAACATATCAAATATATAATAACTGATGTGTATCCAAGCACACAGAGGTCTGTAACGAAATGGCTTCAACTTGCAAGTGCCAGCAGAAAACGATGCCCCGCTGACCCGCCTGAGCGCCTCTCCTCATGCATGGGGGGACTTAGGTCTGGAGGATCTGCAAAAATTCCCATTTATCTGCTCTGAGGGTATGAGGACCTTTGGGGTGACCATGGCCAAGGAGCTGGTAGACTGGGAAGCTTTCTAACAGGCACTGCTGGGAGAATCACCTCCATGGCAAAGATTGCAGGGAATGGCATTTGCAGGAGAAGCTGAAGTAAAAAAATTCCTACGCAAAAATAACTTCTCATTTAGTGAAATTGCAGCACTGCTTGACTCTTATTTTGATTTCCCTTAATGCTGCAAATTCTTGGCCGAAAAGCTACTCAGTAATGCTCATCTGGTCTCTTAATCCAAAGTAGGCAGATTAACATCATTTTGCAGCCTTTGTCTGCCAGAAATAGCATGTTCGGTGCCTAGCATTTCCTCTGAAAAGCATACAGGGAACACCATAAATAAATGAATATCCTGTTTACAACATTTAAATGATTCAACAAGATTTAACAAAGCCTGTCCATCCCACTCTCTCCCTTCAGTCTCAGTTTTCACTTCTACTTTTGCCCTGTCTTAGCAGTGGATTACAGGTTTCCAGGTGAGGGGGAGCGCTTGTTCTCTGTTCAGCAAAGCGTTGGTCATAGTAGCATTTCCCAGCCGTGCTGGTAACCACCACTCTGCATTTCTTCCGAGAGGCAGGACTGTCTCCCCTGACCCTGGGCTATGTAGCTGAGCAAAAATCCCCATTCAAATCCAAGTCAATAGATCTAGAGGGCCATCTCCTTTTACCATAATTATAGCCTAAACCATGAATTCACACTGGGGAAACATTTATTGTTCTTTGCTGCGAGCAGCAGATTGAGAAGTAAATCTCACATAAATTGTGTTTCATTCCAGCCACAAAAAAAAAAAAATGCTTCCTTCCACAGTTGTTGAAATTTGTGTTAAATGAAGGAATATATATCTCTCTAAACTGCTGGCAAGGAAGCTGTAAGCCTAAAACCCAGGGAATTTGAAGACTGGAAACCATACTCAAGACTTTTACACAATTCCTTTGACATATACGCTCAGGAGCTTTATCTACACTCCTTGGTGTAAAAATTCAAGCTCACATTCTCTTGGCCAAGCGATCCGGATCATTTTTAAACCTCCAGGGCAGAAGCTATGTGCAAACCATCCCCTCCCTGAGCCTGGCTGCTCCTCCTGCAGAGCAGGGTAAGACCACAATTATTTTAAGCACTTTCTTGTATGCAAGATGCACAGAAAAAGAGAGTACTCTGGAGGATTCTCACTGTGCTTTATAGGACTTTCATATCTCTTCATAACCTGCAAAGTTAGATGTAAAAGAATTGACTTTTGAATCAAAATGAAACTAGGGGAGGAAATCCAGAACACATTTAAGTCAATAACAACTTTCCCTATGACTCCAGTACCATCAAGGGTCCCACCTACAGAATTTGCAAATATTTCCTAAAGAAGAGAAGTAGGGGAAGGGAAGATAAAGTCAAGGGATCCAGTATATTTTTAATGTATTTATATTAAAACAACATCCTGATAAATTCCATGCTGCTTTAGAAACTGCTGCTTGAAGGGAGAACTTGTTCCCGATATCGTAGCACTGACAGACACATTTGCCTTACCTCCCATTTCATCACCATTTCATTTGGTTCAGAAGCTTCAACTCGGATGTTTTCTGGGTTCTTGTCTGGAGCTGGAACCGCACAGGTGATAAGGTTAGTTTGCATATCCTGGGGTTTATTTGCATTTATAATTTAAATGGAAAAAAAAAAGGGATGCAAATAACTTTTCTTATTTCCATATTACTGAGAGTGAAAGACACCTAAACAAAAAATGTTCATGAGATTAATTACTTGGATCAGCAAAGCTGCTGTGACCAAAACACATTGTTTATGCAGTTTTGATTCCTAAGTGCCCTTGTTAGTTGGAGCCACCAGCTAACATGAAACTGTGACTTTCGGATTTCAAAGCACCAGATGTAGGGGGATTATGAGGAAAAGATTTTTCTCCCTATGGGGATAGTAAACAGAAGGTATATCATTAGTGGGATGCACGCAGCTAAAAAGCTGAAGAAGGACCTGAAATTGAAGGAAATGGGAAAAAAAAAAAAGAAAAACAGAAAGAAAAATGCCAGGGAATGCAAATGCTGTGCTGAACACTTGGCCTCTAAAATGACTTTCAGGGACACAACATTTACTGTCGCAGTGAGAAATGCACTGTGAATGGAGATTTTTGACAAGCTTAGTGCTGCTGAAAGGCTCCCCATAAACCTCAGAGATCGTCTCCAGCAACTGCTCGTCCATAAAGGGCTGCAATGGGCTTTAAAGGCGCAAAATCAGCCGAGCTCAGGGAGGCTGTATGCTACCGGTACCCTGTTAGGAAACACCCTAACCGTGGCAGCGTAGACCCCTGGGCTGCCACTGAACAGCGAAAGCAGGACAAGCATGCCTGACTTCTTTATACCCCTCTGAAGCACAGGAGGGCACTGTTACTCCCAGCAAAACACTGAAAATATTAATATTCAGAAAACTAGATGGCAGTGTTTACCAGCCGGAGGTGTTGCGTAGCGCAGCGATGGTTTACTAGGCTGGCTCCTTCCCACAGCGTTCACAGACACGACGCGAAACTGGTAATTCATATATGGGGCCAGAGACAAAAGGACTGTGGTATCATTCCCTGGGGCTTGGGTTAGCTCCTGCCACCTTCCCGGCTCCCACCGGTTCTCCTCAAACTCTATAATTGACCCTGGGGAAGAAAAGAAACAAAACAAAAGAAAAAAGGCAGAGCCTGTATAAACGGCTTATAAATCGCAAGGATGGAAATGAACTTACAACAAATTAACTGTCATAGTAAAACCGATTAAGTATGGCTGTGAGCATGGTTTGTTTCTTCTAACAGCCATGACGTGCCATAACGCTAAACAGTGCAAGATGACGCTACTAAAATCCTTCATACCATTAATAGGGCTGTTATGACTGGCCCCGGCTTTCCAGGATAGTCGAACACTTCGGTTTTGATTTTCTGAGAGCTGAAGATCTTCTGGTGGATCAGGAACATCTGAGAAATAAGGAAGACGTGTCAGGAGCACGACAAGATATTTCTGTTTGTCTTGGCATTGCCCAAAAGACTGGAATAGTGAGTTCAGTGAAGAAGGTGGTAAAACATCTTTTGATTTCTAAGTGGACAAAATGAGGAAAATGGGAATTGCTTTTAAATATCCTTTTTTATTACAGAAAACCAAGCTGAACTTTCTGGTCCTGCTTTTTCCCTTATAAATGCAATATCCCTCTCGAGTTCATTTCCATCTACTCTCATTACTGTGCTTGCAGCAACAGGTTTTTCTTTGCAAATCAACACTAAGATCTATTCAATCATTAATAGATATTGACACTGCTCTTAGCAGAAAGTTATATTAGCATCACTGTGATTTACTCTGGTGCAAACCAGAGTGGTAGAAGGTGACTCAGCTCCAACAGTTATCGAACTTGGCCTTTTAGAGTATGAGTGAAAGGATAACATTCATTATCCCAGCCATGGGGATCTATATTAAAAGGAAACAAGAAAATTCATTACCTGCCAGCTCAACTAATGCTGTCTAGAGAATGTATCAGAGTTGGTGGTGGTTGGTATGATAACTGCACTGCACCTCCCGGGACTACACAAGCCCCAAGCACAGGACTACCCTGCTGCTGTCAGAAATCACTTTTCAGGGTTGTGTCTTAACCAGGGCTGAGGTTACCAGCACTACCGAAATAGGCTGCTCCCCCTCACAGTCCTGGGAGATGGCAAGGCACGTCTGCAACATGACCTGGTTTCTCAACAGCATCAGGGGCAGAAGAGGTGATCTGTGGCACGGGTTGTTCGCCAAATTGCCTTTAATTGAATGAACGCTTTCAAATTTAGCAGATTCAGACTGACAGATGTTTATCTTCCTTCTGGCTTGCTTGACAGTTTGCAGCGTGATTGTATTGGATTAGTTTGGTAACTGAAAAGTATAGGGCCTGATGTAAAAGGAGTCATTTCTCACCGCAGGGGGCTGATGGTAACCCCTCATCCTCCCAAAGTCACACTCACACACTCCCCCTCCTTAAACATAGCGCTGGTGTTTCAAAACCTAAAAAATATACAGACCAAGGAAATGAGACCGCATAACTTTGGGTCTTTGACCTCCTCCTGCCCCAGTGTCGCAGCTACACTTTTGGCTGACAATGCCATTTCTTATAGGCAAAACAGCTACCTCAACCACCAAGACTGCCTCTGTCACTGTGAAAGAAATTGTACTTGTACTGAACTTTTTAAATAACAATACTGAGTTTTCTTGTTTATCTCAAGGTACATCAAAAAGTTTTAAAGTTTATACTGGGGTTGGGTTTTTTGGTTTAGTTTTCTTTGCATTTCTTTCCCCTATTTCTGTTGTACATGGGAAAAATCAGGAAAACACAGTTTAATCTACAGGCATTTTACTGTTCTATTCTTGAAGCATATCTGCTGTTAAAATTCAGTATATTAATTTAAAGACAGCAATGGTGCGTCTTAAAGATACTCACCCTTCTATTTGTTCATTAGTCATAGAACAAATAGAAGTATTTTAAGTGAATATTACTTTTGCTCTTAGTTGCCCATATTCTGATGTCTCCATCTGTGCCATATTTAGTTCTTTAGCCATCTCACAAGTCTTTCATTGCAAAAGAAGCCTGAATTTTTCATTTGGAAAATAACAGATATTGTTAATCCACCAAGACCTTTCTTATATACAATAAAAAAGGGGAAAAGAGCACAAGACTGTTCTTCCCTTTCTGCAAATCACCTTTTTAAAAGGAAATAAAGTGCTTCATGAAATTTTCATAAGTAATGTAATGAATAGTCTACAAACACTTTGAATTATATAGTACTAAAGAACACAGTACCATAAATAATGTGCATAGCACCTTCTTAATGTTCTATTTACTGAAAAATACCATTAATTTAAAGTGTGAAAACATCTTGAAGGTCAGACTGTCTTAGTTCTTGTTGCAGTCACTGCCAGACATAAATAAAAATGTAAAATGAAGCAAAATGTGATTAAATTATAATTATGCAAAACTGTCCACAAAACAGAATTTTAGCTGTTGGTCAATGCCCTTAGGTGCACGTGCAAAGGACTACACATCGCTCCGCAAGCTCACCCCCTTAATTTCAAGTGATCCTTCAGGAAGGGAGGCAGGTTGTAAGGATGCTCACAGAAGGTCAAGCTTCAGACTGTGGATCAAGGCTTTTCTCTCCTGTGGACTTGCTCTTTGCCACTGGGTAATAATTTATGCTCAGATTCACAGAGGGAATTCAACTTTTCAGATGCTTAACTTCCACTGATCTTCGGAGGAGTTGGATATCTAAATACTGGTGTTACGTCTTTCTTCTTCAAAACCTAATCCAAGCGTAATGCATGTGCAAATCTCTAGTAAAGTGGGGTGAAGGACTGACCAAGGACTTCAAAGCAGAAGCAGAGCCATCCTTAATATATATGCTATTACACCTTCCATTTTGGGCAAGCTCCTACAGCCCGTGTGGGTGACTCCTGAACTGAGAAGAAAGGCTGCCTCATCTTAGGTGTAACGAAAATTAAATATAAATGAAAAGTTTGTGTCAGCATCCCCAGTCCAGGAGATACAAGGATAACACAACTGAGGTCAACGAGTGAGAGGTTCATTGCACTTCTGTGAAACTGGGTTATTGAGGCTCTGTAACTGAATTGGGCAAAAGAAGCAAATAAACAAAAGTGCTGCAATGGCCTCACGTGCTGCACGGACCTGTCTGCACGCCGGGAAAATATCCTCTTACCAAGAACAATTATCTGCGATTCGGCTGTGACGCTGTCCAGAGAAGTGCTAGCCACACAGGTGTAAACTCCTTGGTCCTCCAGTGTCACACTTGATATGAACAGTGTATCCCTGTCCAGAATTATCCTACGGGGAAAAAAAAACCAAGGTACATACAAATCAGGAAGAGAAAAATCTGTAAGATAAGCATATCACAGAATCACAGAATCCCAGCACGGCGGGGGCTGGCAGGGCCCTCCGGAGCTGCCCCCGTCCAGCCCCTGCGTGAGCAGCACCCCCAGAGCAGGGGCACAGGACCGCGTCCAGGCGGGGTGGGAATGGCTCCAGGGAAGGAGACTCCACAGCCTCTCTGGGCAGCCTGGGCCGCTGCTCTGGCACCCGCACAGCAAAGGGGTTTTGCCTCAGGTTTCAGTGGAACTTCCCGTGTTCCAGCTTGTGCCCG
>VZTV01010734.1:16465-32617 GCA_013400875.1 Anhinga rufa
TCAGCAGAGCCGCTTCCCAGCAGGGCAGCCCCAGCCTGTGCTGGTGCCGGGGGCTGTTCCTCCCCAGGGGCAGCACCTTGCCCTTGCTCCTGTTGGATCCCATGAGGTTCCCCTCGGCCCAGCTCTCCAGCCTGCCCAGGGCTCGCTGGATGGCAGCACAGCCTTCTGGCGTATCAGCCGCTCCTCCCAGCTTGGGGTCATCGGCGAACTTGCTGAGGCTACACTCCATCCCTTCATCCAGGTCATTGATGGATATGTTGAACAGGACTGGACCCAGTACAGACCCTGGGGGACTCCACTGGTCACCGGCCTCCAGCCAGACTCTGCCCCGTTGATGACAACTCTGGGTCCTGTTGATGAGCCAGTTCTCCATCCCCCTCACTGTCCACTCACCCAACCCACACTTCCTTAGCTTGTCAGTGAGGATGTTGTGGGAGACGGTGTCGACAGTGTCATATGACTGACAGACACTGTTCTCCGAAAAACTGTTCATAAAAAAAACTTGGTAACAGGACGTTTTGAATAACGTAATTGCATGTTAGGCCTATGACTTTAAAACATAATTGTAGTTGCATTATACACTGTGCTGTAGACTATTATTTGTATTTTGTAGCAATTTAGCCTCCACGGCTGGATGTTGGCATGTCTTTCTTGGTCTGAAAAGAGCCACATTGATATGCATCAGCTGAGCGTCTGGAACATAGCATTTTGGCACATCATTAATGAGGCAAATACATGGGCTTTATGTCCGAATTTTTGAAAGGGTTGAGTAAAACTGAGCATTCCCAACCCACTTGTGTAATGTCCAATGCACCAGGGGAAGCTGGCATTAACCCAGGCACACGGGCTCTGTTGCAGACATGGCATTTGTTTGGCGCTATCTCCCCACGCTACATGGCCTCAGCAGGATCTTCAACCTCTCCAGCACTTCAGTAGTCAGGAAACCATCTCTCTTCTGTGGTGATTAATAAAGACATCTGATTGCCCTCTGTGGGACCCTTCATATGGAATAAAGGCTGAGCTCCATTCCCTTAAGGTCAGTGGAAACACAAGAGTAGGGCAAAATTCAGCCTGCGCTTGCAAGCCCTAAACTCATACATAGGAAAAAATCATTGCTTTTAACACGTGCAGTTTTATGCAGAATCCCAGAAATCTGTTTTACATTCATTTTAACGCTACAAGGACTCGCTTTGGCCAAACAGGTATAAAACACAGGAAAAAAATAGTTCCACTGAAGTGGAGAAACAAAACCCCAGTTGACTGGGGCTAGGGCTGTTTTTTTGAGTTGAGCCAATGTTTATGCAATATTCTGCTGTGATGGTGAGAGAGTTAATAAAAAAATAAATCAATTGCCAGCCATGTCTCAAAATTCATGTAGATGCGTTTATATTTATATAAAATGCAGATCTATTCACATATTGCATGAGGAATTCTTGCAGACATACATTTGCATTTCAAGCTATTAAGAGTCACATTTATTGAAACTCCTGTTCCCCTCCATACAGCATTATTCAGCTGAGATCAAGAAAACTCTTGTTTCTTCCCTGCTTACCTGCCATCTTCCGTGCTGTTGACTGGCAGCTTATCTCCGTTTTTCCTCCAGGATAATTTAAAACTGTGTTTCAAGTGTGCATCATACTCAGACTGACATTTCAATAAAATTGAATGTGATTTCAACACTCGGGGGTTCTTTGGAGTTACAACAAGTTTTGTAGCATCTGATTGATCACAGAAAAACACTTTGATTAGGAGAGAGGGACTATTACATCAAATTTTCAGCAAGCACTTCATATCTAAAAATCAACCTTAGGAGCAATGATCATGTCTTTTTTGTTATATATACAAACATTTCAAGTGAAGGATGGTTGTTTTTGAAATAGATATTTGTAGGATTTAATTTTCTATCTTGAAAAATTCTTTTGTGGTTCACTCCAAACCAAAGAGCTCCAGGAAAAGGAAAAAAAAAAACACCACAAAAAAAGTCACAGGTGAAAATCCTTGTTAGCAGACTGTCATGAAATTGGTCATAAAAAAAAGCTTGAATATGATTTTTATGTCCAATTGCCATTTGAAATAGGCTTTGGCAATGATCCAAGAAAAATTACAAGCTTATTAAAGTCAAGAGAGAAAAAATTATTGCAATCAAGTTTGTTCTTTTAATTGACTCATCTGAATGCAGAAACAGATGACTAAATAAGAAGAAAGCAGTAGGATTAATTTCTTTTTACAGTGAAATGTTGCTCTGTGAGAATTTCATTGCACATTTTCAAGTTTATTATCACTGTAAAATTTACAAAGCAAAGGGAGTGGGTGGAAATAGAACACAAAAAGTGTTTCTTTCTCAAGTTTGTCACAGCAAACCCGCATCTGAAAGTCCTTTTGAGGACTCTGCTAATTGGGCATTGAAGGCTTTTTTTTACTGGCAAGCTGTAAGTCCTGTATAAATGTGTTTGCAACGCGCTCAACCTGAGTACTCAACAGAAGCTGTCCACTACCATCACCCCCACAGGGAAAAAACCCTCCTGCCCAACCGACCAAATAAATCCCTTAAAACAGAACTGAGCGCAAGGCATGTATCTGAAATGTGAGAGCAAACTTACTTCAGTAACTGTTTTCTCTATTTACAGCTGTTTGTCAAGTTGATAATCAGGCAACGGCCCGCTGCAGAGCCCTCAGACCAGCAGCATCCCCTAACTCTTCCTGCTGCAACGTGCTTGGCGTTCGCTGCGGATATTAAGTCAGTTTGGGGTGTACCTTCTGATCAACAGACGGGAAGTAGCTTTAGGGAAGGAGGAAGCCCACGGCTGTGGGAGCTGCAGGGACCCTGTCTGGCTCTGCAAGGACCCCACCAAGCCCATGAGCACAGGGAGGGCTCTGGGCTCCCAAGGGTCAGCCAAGAACCTGCTCTGAGTGTAACAGGGCTGACAGCAAGAAGGAGAGAAAATCCTTTCAGGGTAATAAAGTTAATAGATCTGGGAAGTAAACTGCAAGGTTTTGGTGGCTTTTGCAGCTTCTGAAAGTGTCAGGAAGAAAGTAAACATCGTGTACGAGCATGGAGAAATCGCACAGAAAAATGGAGACAATTCCAGGTCTTAGCATACAGAGAATTTATAGCCTCATGGAATAAATCTGTATCTTGGACTGAGCATTTGTTAATTACTTATTTACTAAAACTTTGTAAATATAAAACCTTAGCAGCTGTCAAAGGTCTTTCTATTCATAAGTGAGACATTACCTCTTATATCCAGATTAGCAGTGATTGCTCTTTTTCCAACAGAGTTTGCAGCCCAGCAAGCGTACGATCCTGAGTCTTCTTTCTTTGTTTCTTTGATTTCTAGGGTGCCATTCTTATTTAACTCATAGCGTAATGTTGAAAGTGGCTCTATACTGTCATCCTTAGTCCTAAGGAGGATAATAACAGTTATGGGTTATTTCTAGGGCTGCAGGAAGTGTTATTTCACGGTTGGCAGATATTTCAGGAGGCACAGGAATTTTGGGAGCTGGTCTCAGCTCTGCCACTGAGCAATCAAGATTAGCAAGTCACTTTACCCACGTGCAGCAAATCGTAAAGGGACATAAGCTTCCAGCGAACTAAAACCACACTGACAACATCTAGCAAGGTCTTTAAAGTAGTCTGGCTGAGTCTTTAATCTATAGCTGTCATCTGCAATTTTATTGCACCTGTCAAGTGCTATGACAATCCTGTGATTTCCAACCGTATGGAACCATTTCCAGGTAAATATGCTCTGTAAGTCATCATGTTTCCACCTCAATCACGTGTCCAAACTTAAAAAGTTGCCAACATTAAACTTAGGCCGATGAATCTGTAGCAGGATTTGGCTATATCCAGCATGGCCTGGTTTAACGGATATCTCAGCACCTCTCTCTTGCAGGTATTGAGGACTTTCATTAACCTTTTTTTATAAACCAGTTCTTCAGGGTTCTTGCAAGTGCATTTCAACACAGAATACTTATAATACATACATTTTGTTACAAATTTCTAATTTAAACTCCATAGAAATAATAGCTAGCACATTTTTCAATGTTTGGGGAGCCTGTATGAACTTGTTTCACATGAAAACATCAGTTCTCAGTGGCTTACCATCTAATATCTGCTGCAGGCGAGGCAAAAATTTCACAGTGCAGGAAGGCACTGTAACCCACAACTGTGGCGTAGTTTTCACCGTCTGAGGTCAGTATTAAGGGAGCAATATCTGCAGAAGAGAATGCAAAATGAGCAGCGCCGCATTTCAGAACTGGGAATATATATATTGTCCCTGCATCATCCCCTTTTTCAGCCAAGGTCAAAGGCTGAGCCACTTAGTGGGAATTTCACTGCCTTTTGGAAGCAGTTGCACTGAGCAACTGAGCTCCTGTAAGCTTCACTGACAAAGAGAACAGGAGTCAGCTGCTGGACATGTCAGAGCATGAAACACCAATGTGCTCCAGGAGAAAACAGACCTGGTTCTGCTTCCTCTAGAGACCTCTTTATTAAAAAAATTCCCATCACTCTCTTTCTTCAAAGAACAGGCTGAGCATCACAACTGAAATCAAAGATTAAAATACACTTAATAATTGAAAAAGAGAGTTGTGGTCACAATTCAGCCCCCAGTGGTTTTAGTACATTTGAATTCAAAAGGTTTTGAGCCCAACCACAACCACTTTTTAGAATAAAGAACATATCGAAACTCAGGAGCACTTACGCTATGCATATAACATTGCCCATCATAAGGCTTGTTGCATTAGTTTGGACAACGTATTTCTTAAAATCTGGGGCCAATGCAAAAGAATTGGTCACAATCCCCAAGCTGTTCTGAAGCATTCCGTCAGCAGGACGGGACACTTCAGTTAGACCTTTTCTCATAAACAGGAACGGCTGTGAGGCTACTCACTGAGGACGTTCACGTTGGCGCTAGCAAGGATGGTGCCGTGCTTGTTGCTGGCCTCGCACTGGAACACAGCACTGTCCTGAAGCTGAAGGTTGGTGAGGCTGATCTCTCTGGCAGAGATTCTCCCTCTGAAGGTCCTACCTGGAAAGACCCAGACTATATCAGGAGATGGAGAAAATGCCACGACTGCGGAGTTCACAGTCTCTCCTCACTGCTTGAAAGTCAAAGGCAAAGCACATCTTTAGGATCCAACTAGGACCTTGCTCAACAGCCAGGGAGCAAGTGGCAGAGCACTGCCTTTGCCAGCAGTCCCGTAGCCTAAAGTGCGCGCTCCAGAGCACCAATTTCCAGTAAAATCCCCACACAGATTTTTAAAATGTTAGTAATAGCACTGCTACAGCAGGGAGCAGGGGCTGTGCTCCCCAGCCACACAGTCATCTGTGCTTATTCAGAAGCACAAAGACCAGGAGCCCTCAATGAGCATAGACTAGCCCAGATCTCCAAATGATGGGAGTGTTGCGGGGTGAGGCTCCACCACGCCACAGCCCTGCAGCTTTCACCCTTACTCTCTTCAAGATCATGTTTAAACATTAGCTTTATTAAGTAAATAAATATTAAGTCACATCTGAATAGATGGCAAACCAGACATCGCTCAGTGCCTTAGGATTTGTGTGTTCCCTCTAACTGGGCATACCACAGGCACATCCCACCCGACGGCCGCCTCAGGGAGGGTGCTGGACCTTGCACTTACTATCGATGGGCATCCCGTTAAGCTTCCACTGAATGGTCGGCTCTGGGTTGCCAATAGCTTCGCACAGCAGCACAAGATTTGTTCCTACGCTGTAAACACCACCTTCGGGCTCCTTTATCCACCGAGGAGGCTCTGTAAAGAGGGGACATAGCAGGTATCAGGTGCACAGCGATGTCTAACTCTGCTATTGCTTTGGTCCTCCAGGAGATGGCAAACGCTGCCAACAGTTCCCAGCCAGCTCCTAGCAGCCTATTGTGCAGCTGTATTGTATTTCTTGCAAACTGGTGTTAAAAAAGGTAAAATTAGCATCAGCACACATCTATTTCTGTCCTTCAGACTTTGTGAAACGTGAGTGTCAGGGAGAGAGCGTAGGGAATGGGCAGTGTTTATCCAAGTGGAAAACAAATGCAAACGGGAGGTGAGAGCTGGGGAAGGAGGTAAACCTGAACGGGTCGGCATTTTCACAAGGACCCTCAGACATGCGACCGCGGTCTGTGAAATGAAGTGAGACTATTTCAGCAACTCAAGCAAGATGCAAATATCCATCCACCTCAAATCCCCCTTACTAAGCATGAGCAAACGGCTTCCACCGACTTGCCCGGGAGCGGCCGGAGGGCAGAATACGGTGATGCAGCAGAGCTTCACGACAGCACGGAGCACCTCCATCTGCTCATCTACGCGTGCTGAGGAAACGCATCGTGATTTTCAATGTTCTGGTTTTCCATCATGTGTTCCGATGAGAGGCTGACCCGTAAGATATTTAGGAATGATGAAATAGTCTCTCACCACTGGGGCTGAGAGAACCATCACCTGGAGGAGTGGTCCAGAAAGGATGCCCACAGGGTGGTGGTAGAGGAGCAGCAGTGTGCTGCTGCATTCCCTGTGTTCTCTTTGCCAGCACTGCCAGCTAAACTGGGCTAGCTCTCCTCTGCAGAGCAGCCCCTGAGCATCAGGTACCCAAACCTCACTGGAAAAACACAATCCTAAGGAAGGGGAGGGAACTGAGGGGGGAAAAAAAGCATCAATCTGATGAATGCTTTGTTCTCTACAGACTAAATGCAGGTCTCTGAGCCTGCTCTACCCTTCGGTGGGCAGCCTCAATCCAAAACACAGCCTTGAATTCATCGTTATCTCTCCCTGAGAAGCAACAAACTTCCAAATTTTAATTCCAGTCCCAACACTACCTCTTCTGCATGTGCTGGGCAGATCACTGGGCCTCTTTCCCTATTTGAAAAAGATGAGCTAATGTATGGGAAACATGAGGATTCATTAGTTAATGCTCATAAAACGCTTTGAAGATTAACAAAGCTGTTGCCTGGTAATACAACTCCAGATGTTATCAGTGTGATATGCTAAAACAAAGCCTCATTGCTCATATTCACACAGATATATTAAAAAATCACCCCTGGATACACAAAAACTTCTGTACACAGTCCACCATTTCCACAGTAGAGCATGCATGAAGAGATTCTGTTAAGCAACATCTAAAGACTTTAGTATAATTCAAGATACTTAAGCTTATCTAAAATTATAACATCTTCAGATTTCCTTTACACAGTACAGATTTCTTCTACCACCTTCCTCACGCAGTGCTGGGGCCCTCCCATAGCGCAGTGTGTGACGTGACCATACTTGTTACGCTCCCTTGTGTTTGGCTCCAGGAAAAATCTCTGCAAGCAGCAGAACATTTTGGTTTTGCAGATCTTTTTCCTCCTCTCTCTCATATACATTATGCTTTCATCAGGAAAAGACAGGTAAAGGCATAGAGGTGGAAAGGTTTGTAACAGTCCTGATTAATTTGTTGGGTTTTTTTTTCCCCTCTAGGTCTGCCACAAACACAGTACTTGAGACAGGATATTTCCTTGTTTTGGAGGAGGTGAGACACCAAGCACAGGCTGAACACAAACCACCCGATGGATCCCTTCCTCTTTTCATCTGTGCATACACTCTGGAAGTGAGCTGCAGATATATTGTGCCACTGCTCTCCTTTCTCTCTTGCTGTGGTTGCCCCATGAAAGAGATGCAGCTGCAACACCATAGGCAACAAGATTTTGTCAAGTATGAAATGTAATTTCACAGAAAGGCCGAAGAACCTCTTTTCTGTGTGGCAGATATGCTATACTCCTTATAAGTGTATACAATATAAGAATAACAAAATATACACATATTTTTTAGCAACTACAAAACCCAGTGTTTGGACAGTCAAATAGTTGATCTGTGTGAGCTATACAGTATGGCAAATATTTCACTGCATAATATATTCTTCTTGGTAAGAGTTATAAATGTGGGGCTCCTGAATAAGAGATTTATGTCCTTATGGGAATATAATGTGCAGGAATATAATATACAGGTGCAAAAATAGAAGGGCTCTAAAATGGGCATCTAGTCCATCCTTCTGCAACGGAGCAGGATCATCTACACCTAAAACGCTCCTGATGGATCCAGACTTCCACCACAGCCTCCCGTGCTGTCTGTGGCAGCGCTATGCTTCACCCCACAACTAGAACAAATTTTTAACGTCTAACCAACTTCTGCCTTGCTGCAATTAAAGCCTATTGTACCCTACATTATCCCCAGGGAACTGTGTGAAGAAACTTCAGTTCGTCTGAAGGCTGTTATGCATTCCCCAGACTCATTCTCTCCTAAATTAAACATATCTAGCAATTTTTTTCCCAAATGCCATCTTTTTGAGCTCTGTGAGTACCCTTGCTGCCTTCTCCTGAACTGTCTTGAGTTAACCCAGGCCTTGATGGAGCGTACGATGTAGAACTGGTTACATTACATGAGGCCTTATCAGCTCTTAGTAGCCTTTTTTAGAACTACACTTTTCTTTAGACTTTCCAGGATGATTTTTCCTTTTTCTGCAAGGCTAATATTTCCAAGCCCTGTTCAGCTTGCGCTCCAGTATATCCTCCAGACTAGTCTAACCAGACATTTTCCATCCTGTGCCTATGAAGCCAATTAGTGCTGCCTAATGAGAATTGCTCTGCACTTGTGTTTACTGAAGCCCATCCTTTTTATTCCAGATCATTTTCCGAATTTGTCAGGATCATTTCAAATTCTCCTCACATCTTCCCAACGGCTGGCAATCCATCCCACTTTGGGGGCAGCAGCAGCAGCTTCAGCCGCAGTTACCACCTTGGGGTCTGCATCCCCCCCCATTGAAGCAGCTTTCCAGTGAAACACAGAACTACAGTTTGAGCCTGATTAAAACAGCCAGCCATGTTTCTGCCTCACAATAATTTCATCTGTTTTATTCTTCTCTAGCTGAGTAATGAAAGTATTACAAGACTTAACTGCAAAGGCCCTTAGCCATTATATCATTACTATAATTAATCACTATATTGTAATAATTATTTCTGTTAAACACAGTCTAGGAGCCTCAGTCAAGATCAAGGTACCATGAGATCAGGCCCTGTGATAGTGACAAGATTTTGAGGTTATATGTACATTTTATATTGGGTTTGGGGGATTATATACAATAACCAAATAAACAAATATTTGAAGTCAAGACAATTTGTGGGCTTGCTTTGCCTTTTTTTCTTTTTTAATAATTCTCTCTCATTCTAATAACAACAATGGGGGTTTTGTGCCTGTTCCAATGTTCCAGGCTACATCTTTCCTTGCAAAGAGAGATTAAAATGCTCAAAGAGTCAAGCAATTTGCTAGCTGAATATTTTCATATGCTTGGTAATAATTGCCTGAATCTTTGCCCTCAGACTTCTGTAGGATTAGTAAGTGGGCTGCATGCAAATATCATTAATTAAGACTGTTATTTAGAAGGCTGGGGTATTGGTCTGAGAGCCTCAAATACCAGAAAGAGGAACAGAAAATGTGACATAGTGCAGAAACAATAGCAAGATCCTGATTTATACACCGGCACTAGATTAATTGTTGGCGGTTAATAACTGAGATAATTTTTCTTCCATGTTTAATTTTCTTCTCCCTGCATGCATCCTTTGAGAAGAGCCTGTCAGGTGCGAGGATGCCCTACGTCAGCATAACCTCCCTGAAACCAACGGAAATTAATGCTCACTTCCACCAACTCAAGATCTGCCCTTGAGTGTTCACACAGAAGTTGTTGCAAGAATGATGAACATGTCCATCTCTGATTAATGGTAGTGACATTTTCTGGTTAGAAATTCTAGAAGACGATGGTGTTTGGGCTCAATTTTACCTTGATAACCTGCATGTGAGGTGACTTCTAATAGGAAGAATTCCTGCTAGTGACAGTAGCCATCATTAGTTACACACACGGAAAATGAATTTAATAGCAATTGCAAAAGTATTTTTTACATTGCAACAGCTAGAGTGGGATTTATTTTTTTAAAAAAGTGCCTGTTTGTAAATGAGTAGGAACAACAATTTGCCTGAAAGCTTTCCTGCCTCTAGAGACTGGGGGAAAAGGGGGTCAATATTCTGAACTGCTTAATTAATGTTATTTCTCCGGTATTTTAGGTTTTGCAGGTCCTGCAATTTCTTTGAAGGATTCAATTTTTACAGCCGAGAAAATCATAGCCAGATTGTTAAAATATTCAGCTACAGCAGAGATGCTCCAAACCATCTGGAATGATTTCTAGGAGTCAGCACTTCCCCTTTATTGCAGCTGAAAACTTGCCATGCCCTGGTATCCCCCTCTGCCACACTTCCAGGAAGGGAAAGAAGACTGTGAGACACAAGGTTACGTCAAGTGAATGGGGATGATTCATCACATACTGGGAGAAAAGGCTTTTCCTCAGCTGATGAGTAAATACAGAGCAGGTAGCTGAAAGTGCCTTTCCTCCCATCAGGTCTCCTGGTGACCATGGAGTGAGAAGAAGCACAGATTAAAATGAAGCAGTTGGCAGGCTCCGACAGTTTAATACTGCCTGTGATTTTTTTTTTTATTTATTTAACTCTGCAGAGCAGAGGCTGGAGCATTTTTCATCAGCAAAGAGAAAATGTTTTCAACAAGTTTTTCAGCTGAGCTTCAGGATTCTTGTATTGTAGCTATTTATGGGCAGAATTGCTGAAAGAGTTGCCATGACAGTGATACTTCTGCATGGCTTGCTTGTCTCTGCTAGGTCTCATTGGAAGTCTGCTTTGCTCCTGGAAGAGAGCATCTGCACCTGCCTCATGTGAAGGGCTCACACCTTCAGGGTTTGGGGGGTAGGAGAAGGGAGAAAGGAGGATGGAGGGAGAGCAGGCACCGTGCACCTCTATCTGCACTCTGCAAGATGCTTGTTAGGAAGGCATCTTGGCTGGCTTCATTTATCCGCCACCTTCTAGCAGCAACATAAATCAACGACGACCAAATGGACGCACAGACATACCAGGTTCTCCACTTTGCTAGCCCAGCACAAGCAGCCAGCACTCACCCTGTTCAGCCACCAGCCCTGTGTGTACGCTCGTGCACAGGGAAGCACCACCCTACACACAAGTGTATGATACGCACGAGTGTAACCCCAAGACAACTCATGCATGTTGCTAATATAGTATCGGTTACCCTTCCAAGCATGCAGCCTAGGCTGGGAACGGGCCTCGGATACTCAGTGGGATGACAAAAAGGATCATATTTCAATTTTTAAAAATTGTTAAAAATTAGTAGAATGTTGGGTTTTTATTTTAGTTTGTTTCATAAGTTTTTATGATACTTTCCAGGGGCTATAGAAACCACTCTTGGCTCAGGTTGTCCCTATACAGAAGTGATAGCAAGGGAGCATGTGAAGGAGGGGAAGAAAGGGGTGGTACCATGTCTGTTCGCTGCATTTTTACAATCCTCCCTAGGCATTCACTTTTGGTGGAAGCCAAAGAAAGGAAATTGAGCTAAATGTACCTCGGATCTGGCCCATTTTCACATTCTTTAAGAGCAAGTAGAATAATTAGATCTTTTGGTCTGTCATTCAGAATAATACAAGACATTTCATCAATATCTCTGCTTGACTAACTCACTTCTTTAGAGTACTGGATCTGCTCACGTATTTGTACTCCTGTTCACAACTTTGTAGAACCTCTATGGTTCAGGAAAAAAAAATAAAATTATTTCTAGTTTGTTTTTGGTTTTGTTTTTTGTAAGAAAAAGGTGCTACTTTCTGCAAGCTTCCCAAAACTATAAGGCAGGTCCTAGGCTAGCATAAATTGATAGAGTTGAATGAATTTATGCATTATATGCATTACAGCAAGTGATATTAGCAAAGGTCCTCATTCACTTCCCTTTGACCACCTCTCTGTTCAAAATCAATAAGCTTTATAAAGTGTACTCAGCACCTTCCACGTGAACGTGGAACTCATGCTTCGCTCTCCCCATGGGGTTGCTCGCCGTGCACTGGTACGTTCCTTCATCGGCTGCAGTCACTTGGTCTATCTTCAATACCTTCCCAAAATTTTCTGTTTCTGGCTCGTCCTTGGGCAAGTTTCCAGTGACCTTGACCCAGCTTAGATGAGGAGTTGGGCTAATAGCAAAGAAAAATAAAGAAAAAAAGATTTTGAGTTGAATACTAGGCTACTTTAATGCTTCACATTAGCAGAGCTGCTGGACTTCATGCATATGGTTTACAAGGTGAAGTTTTCAGAGTCTTTTGAGCCCTTTTAAAACACTGGGGCTATACTAAGGGTTATACTATAGACTAAACCAGTCTGCATTGCTTCTTTATTTGAAGGGCCCCTACAAATAGCTTCTTCACAGCCAACACCAGGCCATGGCATGAGGCTTCATTCCTCGTAAGCATATTGGCATGGCCTGCAGGAGAGGGAACGGAGCTCATTTCATCCTACTCCGAAAGGGCACTTGAGGACAGACAAGGAGGTGAAGACTTCATTACAGTGACTTCACTCGGTGTCCTGCCTGGTTAGAAAGGTGGCCAGCCATTGGAGATGGCTGAAAAATGCTCCTTACATTTTTAGAAAGCAAATGGTAGTGACACAGAAATTCGGGACAGACTGTTGTCTGCACATTCCCAGCTGGGCTTCGCGACCCCGCCACCGTACACGACGCAAATACACAGTGTCATATCTGCTTACTCTTGTGTCCATCTGTTATTGTGGCAAAATGCCCGGGCACAAGCTACTCCTAGTCCCAGGTACCAAGAAATTGCGGTTTCCCACAAGCAGTGAGCACAACCGTGCAAATATCCTATTATTTCCTGCAAGAGTCCTTGTCCTGCTCTTGTACCAAAGTCAGGCACTGTGTTGCCGTGGTGCTGTATTGAGGCAATGCCCTCCTGACACTGTCACTACTCAGAATATAAGTCTTCAAAAATGACAGATTGGAAATGTACTTAATTCCTTATTCTGCAGTTGGCCGCCCCTGATCTTAGTTACTTGAAATCTGGCTCAGTCTATCCTCTTCTGTGGTTTGTGGACATTTGGTGGGATAGATTGGCAGAGATATAGGCAAAGCTGATCATTTTTTCTGCTGAAAATGGGAATTTCAACAATATTGTTTAATGTTGTTTTATTTTGGTCTAAATGTTGCATTTTTTAAGGGTTTCAGAGAAAAATGTTTGGTGATCAAACAAAGAAGTACTTGGTCTTCTTTCCAAAGTGACTACTTTAAAAAAACCACACTTTTTGTTTGAAAAAGAATTTAAACAAAAATGTCTTGGAAAATTTTGAGTGAAATAAAAATATTTTTGTTTTTACATTTTTCCCAAATAAAGTGTCCTTTTTTGACTTTCTCTTCTTGTACAGAATATTAATTCTTGCACATGAAAATTCACATTTGTGTATTTCCAGAATGATTTGCCTATTAAGTGCCTTGAAAACACTATAAACTCATAGCTGTGGACTTGTGGAGGTTTGTGCACCTGTGAATTAGCTTGATGGGTTGTGAACTAGGAAAGAAGTGTTGCAATAGGGAACTAAAACTCACTGCGGATACTTGGGGTGAATACAACAGAGACAAGTAATTCGCCTTCTCTCAGAAATGGCCACCAGCTGCAGAGGCATACTCTTGCCAGCTCAAACGAGCACTGCCCTTTCAAGCCCACATGGAAAAACAAAATACCCTAAACATGTTTGTTCAGGCAGATAAATATTCTGATTTTACAGAGGGGATATGATTGCACAGCCTTTAATACGAATTACCTACCTGCTAACCACAGTCTGTGTTCACAGACCTGCAGCTCCACCATACAGCAGGAGAAGACCATGATTTAAGTCTCCATTCAATGAAAAGCTCTATCACAAATAAACCAGAAGCGACTGTGCTTTCATTGTGGGTTTAGTGGTTGGAGAGATTTTCATTTTCCCTTTTTCTCTGGTGGCAACTCTTCTGGGGCAGACTATTGCATCTACCAGCACATGGTAAAAACTGGGCTTTATGTCTGTCTGAGTTACTGCAGCAGGAACAAGGTCTGAGAGAGGTATTCACAGCTTCACTGTGAGGACCGCACGTTTATTTAGCCATTCCCTTTACTTTCTTACACTTATTTTGTCCTGTGTTATTTACAATAAGGAACAAAATCATCCTGATTTCCCATCACGTACTATCTACTTTAACCCTTCCCTATATTATTACGGTGAGCATCTCCTCATTGAGATATTCTGCCATGCTTAGTACTGCCAGATCCATGACTAGAGCTTGAGTAGTGCTCCACCGTAAATGCTAAAAGCAGTAACAAGCCTGGGGCACCCATGCAGTGCAACACACCAGAGGCATGCATAGGAACGGGCCCAAGTAGAAAACATGGGACTGGAACTAAATTTGAAGTTAGCCCATTAGTGTTAGTTTTCGCAATACGGTGACTCCAGTTCTCTGTATTTTCCCATAGTTGTGGACTTTGTTCCTCGACATACTGTCATCTGTGAGAACATCATGGAAGGAACATCCTTTGTATGGAAATTCTGGATGCTGGCAAATGGATCACAGAAAGCGGCCAGGTTCACATGCGCTCCCGAGCCAGCATCCCCCACTGCAACCGGGCTAGGTGGACCACCGGTTTCGCTCAGCAGGGAATTTCCTTAATGGATATCTTGTATTACATGACTCAGGAGCTTTGCTTTTAAAAACCTGAGATCTGACACCTGGAAAAACGCTGAATAATTTTTGAGCACTGAACCAAAATTCGATTGGCAAAACTAGAAAAGAAACATTGCAGGCTGTGAGCCAAACCACAGAAGCTGAATTCTGATGTTACTTAGTTTCTCAACATCTCAAAAAGAGTACTACTGAAAAAAAGTTCAATAATAGGGTTTTTTTTAATATAACAGTAAAAAAAAATCAATACTTACCACAATATTATTTTAATTACCTGTTTATAAGCTACAGCAATAACAAACACATGAATATTGCATGCTAGCTCTGTGCTGCTTTACAAGGAGCATGCATACTTTATAAAAACTCTGCATAAAGGTTCGATATCAAATTGTTTTGGCAGGTAGGTATATTCATTTGTAGTTGTATAATTTTTCATATAGCTCTTTCTTTCCTCAATTCTATTTCAAAAGGTGGTTAAGTTTGAGCAGTATTGTGCATTACTCACAGCCCTTCAGCAATACATTCGAGTAGCAGGACGCCTCCCTTGATGACAGTGACTGATGAGCTACTGCCAGCAGATTCAGGAGGGATCAGCAGTTTGGGTTTTCTTTCCTTGATAAAATTTGCTAAAAAATAAAATAAAATAAAATAAAAGTTAGATCTGAAATCTTAGAGCCTGGTTTGTCCTCCAATAATGTCACAAACATCACTTCTGTCAGAAGGTTTCGGACATCAATTTGTAAATTTTCTTTTCTATTTATATGGTTTGACACTAATCCAGACATCTTATTTCTCCTGATAACAGTCAGAAGATGGCTACAGTAATAACAACAGGCAGCAGTACTGGCGAAGCCCCTTTTCCTACACTTTCATGCCCCGCTATCCAAGCACTGGCCCTTTCCGTCATGCACCTCAGCCAGTCTTGGTACACTGGTCTTCTCAGTTGCTCATCTTCTGGTCCACACCATCTTCCTTCGCACCTTTCTTCTGCACTGGCTCTCTGTCATTTTTTAAATCTCAGATGAAACCCCATCTTTCCTGACTTGAATATCCCACAGAATTGTCCTTCTTGCTACAATTATTAAATCTACGGTAATGGAGATACAATTTGTAAGGAAGACTGTTAAAATAATAAAACAAGATTGACCTGCATTTGATTTCAACGGACCATTTGTTCCAGCTTGCCAAACAATGGTTTCATGATGAAATATGCATAGAGTTAAATGGCTATCCGGTTATCACTATAAGAACAATTAGCACAGTAATGAATAAGTCCCCAAATGATACTAGTTCTTCAAAAATAGTCAGTTACGGATGATTTGGTAAAAGACCACATGTATCAATCTGAACCATTTTCTAGGTATTTTTCCCTCCCCTTGCTTTGTATCTCCACAGATCTGTGTCACAAGTGCTCAGAGCTGCCGCAAAAACACTTTGGTGCCTCTGGATACGCTCGCACGTTTTCCATCTGCCCTCCACCTCCCGCTGCCGCAGGCAGGCAGTCCCCCTTCCTGAGCAGTGACAGGAGTTCAGACATCTCTGCGAGGGAAAAAAAA
>VZTV01010735.1:270-17567 GCA_013400875.1 Anhinga rufa
AAAATCTCAAATTATTGTCACTATTGGGGTTGGGGGAGGTATTTGTCAGTTTATTTTCAGTTCCTGGAAAATACTCTATGATACTGAAAATTGTCAAGCCAAAACCACAGCTATTATCAGTGCCATTCCCCCAAAGAAAGATGTTATGAAAAATTCTCTACTTGAGTCAGAATGGTTACTGCTTTCCTTTCTCTATTTTTAGAATTGTAATTTATTATTCAATATATACAAAAACCTTATTTTAGATTTTCCATGCTTTCATACATGTTTACTGTTTAAATTCATTTTGAGACTTTGTAAAGCAATTTTCTTTTTATTATTACTTTGTTTTGTACATTCTCAACTCAAGATTTTAGATATTTTGTGGCTTTTTTTTTTTCTTTTTTAACTTCTATTGCTGCGTTCTGAAGGTAAACATTACCTCTAAAAATACTTTGGTCTGGTTGAGTTTCTTTTGTTGAGTGCTTGTTTCCTTTCAAAGTACCTAGAAATCATCTCTCAATGAACCAGCTGCAACACATATTGAGACCACTCTAAATCACTGGAGAGGTTTAGTCTACATCTTCTTTACAATGTGGGTGGATTAACAGCCCTGTAGCAAGCAGCATTCATACTCTTGTCTGAAAACTGAGTTGAGTCCAGGGTGATATATGCCACCCAATCCAGGATGCTGTGGAGGTTTGTGGAGACTGGGTAGGATATCAACACCAAGAAAGGTCTGAACACTTGCCTGAACACATTTCCTCCATGTGAGAAGGCAGCAGAGGTGTTGTGCCTCCATAAGCCTTACAAGGAGGGGCAGCTGAGCCATTGCTCAGTGCTGTGCCTCAACTCACATCACAGGTTGGCCTCAGTTTGGGAATGAGGCGAGTGAGCACGGGGTTTGCTCCAGGTGTGGGAGAAGGTGAGGAGCCTACAGAGTGACTGAATGGTTTCTCAGGGAGCTGTGTCCTACTGCCTGGCTCAGACTTAGGCTACCAACCCCTGGGTCTGACTGTAGACCTTCTGGCTGGTCCATGGCAAGTCACCTCATCTCTCAGTGCATCAGTTGACTTTTCTGCAGAAGGGGACAGTAACCTCATTCAAAAAACCACCATGTTTTGGTAAGATGTTGTGGTTAATATTTTCTTTTCTCCTCTGAGGGAAAAGAGCTCACATTGATAATTGAAGATCAGGACACTGGGGAGGAAGGGACTGTTTCTACATCTACCACTTCAGGTCCCTGAGGCCATAGCTAGGTTTTTAGATAGCAAAAACATCTCACATCATGCAATACCTTGTTCAAGGTGTTATAGACCAAGTAGAATTTCTATTTAAACACCTAGAAAACCAGCTGCATACCCTGGGCTCTTTGGTTTGCCTCTAGGACCCCATAAATTTGAAAGTGAGGTCTGCCAAAAGAATATCGTTTTCAGTTCCACCAAAGAATACACTGAAGGCTGAGGTAGAAGAGCAGATCATCATAAACCGAGCATATCTGGCTTCAGGGAATCAGAAAAAATAACTGCTTAGACCTTCCCATTTGTTTTAGTAGGACATATTGTAGAAACAGGGGGCAATTAGTAATTTGGAGCTGCCTTTCAAAATTTTTCCAACATTGCTTTCTTATCCTTTGCTGTTTCTTGTCTTAACTTGTTTCAGGATGCCCATAATACATGTTTGTTTCATTCCTGTTTAAGGTAAGCTGCAAACAGGTTGCTTGGGCAATGAAAATGATTCCACAAGAAACTCAAATAAACCCAAGTATCCTGCACTGTCAGTACTTAAAAATACTGATCTTATTGTTTGTGTTTCTGGTTTTACAGGATTTCTAAATGTCTCAATAAGCCATTTATGAGGCTAAAATCATTTGAGATGTGTTGCTTTCATGGTATTTCCACTAGCCAGGAACTGAAATATCATGAGGAGACAGATAGTGCATTATTTCAGTTCCTGGCTCCTTGAAGCACTGAAAAAGTTGGAGAAAAAAAACCAACAAATTCAAAGATCTGAAACTCAAATACAAAGCTGAAGGATCAGCTCATGTTCTCAGACCTTGCAATAATAAACCAGCAGAGTACATACAAACTTTCATATCCCAGATGAGTTGTCATAGTTTTTCTGTGGTCTTTGAATACAAGACATGATGTTGTTCACCATTCTTTGCCCTAGTGGGTCACTACATTCTCACACAGTCTAGGTAGGTATTTTCAAGAGCAAAATGGTTGGAAGAATTAACTGGGCCGGTGGACAGAAGACAGATGGCCTTGTCTTAACTGTACCTCCTTGAGTAGTCAAAGGACAAATTCAGTGACATATCTGGTTCTCTTGCAGCAGTAGACATGAAATATGACAGGTTTGAAGTGCCTACGTCAAATACTACCCTTCCCAGCTCCATTTCAGCCACTGGTCTCGTGAGGATACTCAGCCTTAGGTCAGAAAGCTTTGTGCTCATCATCTTCTCCACCTATCAATAACACAGGCACCTACACTAAAGATTTTAATTCACCTAGGGAAAAAAAAAAGGCAACAATTGATAAGCCATAAGCCAGCTGCCAGTTGCAGCATGGCAGTAATCAGCAGTGTGCTAGAAGAGCCTTCCAGAAACACTCTGTAACTGCTTTTCACAGAAGTCTTAAGAAAATTTCGTTGCCCACAGTGTCATTTGATTGCTGCTAATCACCCCTCTACTTTCCAGAACATTAGGAAAGCTTATTCCTGGGGCTGATAAAAATACCTCTGAAGAGCAAGAATATTTGCCATGCTTCAGAAGTGAGCACTTAAAATAAATCTCCTGGTGAAACAGACCTGCATTCCATATAAAAGATTATCCCACTTTGGAAATACACTCCAGGAGTACATACATTCATTCCCAGCTAAGAGCAGAGAGATCTTGTTTGTTTGCTAAACAGTTCTGCTTCCTTCCTTGGTCATGATTAAAGGAAAGTATTTTTTTTCTTATGCAAGAGACATGTCAACAGTTACTCTCTTCTCTGCCAGGACACTTGGTTGAGAAGGACTGGGTCAGAGATCACCTAGGTATTTGTATCCATGGGCCCTGATGGGATGCACCCACGAGTGCTGAAGGAGCTGGAGGAAGTTCTTGCTGAGCCACTCTCTATCAAGGGTCATGGAGGACAGGACATGTGCCCAAAGACTAGAGGAAGGCAAATGTCACTCCAATCTTCAAAAAGGGCAAGAAGGAGGACACAGGAAACTACAGGCCAGTCAGCCTCACCTCCATGCCTGGAAAGGTGATGGAGCGGCTCATCCTGGAGGTCATCTCCAGGCATGTAGAAGAAAAGAAGGTTCCACTTGAATATGTGGAAAAACTCCTTTGCTGTGCAGGTGCCAGAGCAGTGGCCCAGGCTGCCCAGAGAGGCTGTGGAGTCTCCTTCCCTGGAGCCATTCACACCCCGCCTGGACGCGGTCCTGTGCCCCTGCTCTGGGGGTGCTGCTCACGCAGGGGGACTGGACAAGGGGATCTCTGGAGGTCCCCTCCAACCCCTACCGTTCTGTGATTCTGTAAACTCTTCTCCTTGAAATTGTTGTCATAAGAAAACAAAGATGACTTGACCTTACTGTTATGTTCAGCCAAAACGAAGGTAATTAAAAAAAAACCTTGTCCCCCAGGTGTCTGTTGCAAATAAAAGACAGGGTTCTTGTTCCCTTGCCAACTCATCTCTTGAGATACAGAAACACCTTTCATGTTTCATAGAATCATAAAGTCATAGAATCATAGAATCACAGAATGGGTTAGGTTGGAAGGGACCTTAAAGATCATCTAGTTCTAAAACCCCTGCCAAGGAACACCTTCCAGTAGATCAGGTTGCTCAAAGCCTCATCCAACCTGGCCTGGAGCACTTCCAGGGATGGGGCATCCACAACTTCTCTGGGCAACCTGTTTTCTCTTGTCAAACTAAAATCTGGCCATCAGCCCACTCCACATAAGAGCAGAAAGTAGACTTGCCTTTTCTCTGAGGTGACAACACTGCAAACCAGGGTGAGCACATATTGAACAAAAAGCCAGAGGGATCAGAGAACACCAGCAAAACTCTATCAAATCAAACTGTGGCAAATTACCTCCAAAAAAGAGGCAGAGATGCCCTTATGTGAGGGAGTATCAGTACTCAGAGCAGTGACATGATCAGTCAGTTAGGTTAGGCCCAGCTCTGGTCTTTCAGGGGCTTTGGACACACTTGGCTTATAGATGGACACACCAGGTAAACTGAGCCTCTGCTTCACACCACAGTGAAAAGGAATGCACAGAGATATCGACATTGCCACCAGCATCCTCTGGATTACTTGACCATGTGACAACCTGGAGCTATTTCTGCAGCTAAACTGATGTCCAAGCTCCTTTATTCCCTTTCTTTCCACTAATAAAATGGCTGGTGTTGGCAACACTTTCCAGAGAGATTCCCTGGGCTCTTCACATAAAGTGGTGTTTGAGGAATCAGGACATGGCATAAAATAGAGCCCACAGAGTAAACATACTGGAGTAAAACACCAGGTTTATGGAGCTGTGGAAGCTTTAACGGTCAGATGTGCTGCCTTTTTAGGGTTTGGACTATGTGGTCTGTGTGAGCAGCCATATGATATCAGTGATTTCAGGAATTTTTGAGTCACAGCCTCCAAAGTTTCTTACCTCACTCAAGGCTTTTAAATGATTCAACTGAGTGAATCATTTGCTCTCAATCAAATTAATAATTTCTCTCATCAGGGGTCCAAGTGTGTCTTGTCTTTCTGTCCTGACTGAAAATTAATGCTGACCTATCCAAGATGATAAGTAAATTGAGTCAGACAGGAATCTGAACTCTCACAACAGAGCTGCAAAAGAACATCAACAAGCAAATCCAACGTAAGCAGAAGACTGAACAAATTAGCTTGCAGTTGCATTTCCGAGTGGTCATGATTCAGAGTTATTTAACTTCAGTTTCTCCTTCTTCTTTAGCCCATGTTGAAAGAAGTGTGTGCCTCATGCCTGCAGCCTGTCTACTCCATGGAGCGTGTGGTCACTGACAAAGTCTGTGTGCACCGCTCATGTTTCTGCTGCCAGGTCTGCGGGAGGAAGCTGAGGTGAGTGGTAGGACCCAGATGCATTTAGTTTTAAGCAATGTCCAAGTAGTTTCCATCATAATAGTCCAAGAGTAATTCCACCAGGGCTGGCTTCAGGAAATAAGAAAGGGCAGTTTCCCTGATACAACCTGCCTCTCCATCACGAGAGTCTGAAGACTGCTCACCTCAAGCTTGTAGACACCTGTGGATCAGGAATCTGCATGGTGGTGCAAGGGTGAGCTGAAAATACAAGAAATATTTACAATTTGGTAATGCTAATATGGAATTTAATTGGAGGAGTCATTTGGGTGCCTCTCACATTTGTGGAGTCAGGTCGGTTGGAAGGTACCTCTGGAAGTCTCCACCCAGCCTCCTGTGGGTCTGAGGAAGGCAGGTATCTAAGGAACATGTCCAGGAGAGGTGTGAATGGCTCCAAGGATGGAGATTCCACAGTCTTTCAATATTTGATCACTAGTGAAAAGGTTTTTTCTTTCACCTCATCACAATTTCCCATGTTACAACTTGTTCCCATTGTCTCTCATCCTGTCACTGTCCACCTCCAAGAGGACTCCAGCCCTGTCTTCTCTATAGCCTCCCATAAAATAGACACATATAGCAATGCATTTCCCCCTCTTAACCTTCATCTTATAAGACCTAGCTAACCCAGCTCCCAGTCTTTTCTCAGAAAGACACATGTTCCAGGCCCCTGACCGCCTTGGTGTCCCTTTGCTGGACTCCTTCCAGTATGTCAATGGCTTTCTTGCACTGAGGAGCCCAAAAGTGGACAAAGTACTCAACATGTGGTCCTACAAGTGCTAAATGCAGAGGGAAGGTCACTTCTCTTGACCAGCTGGCTGGGATCTTGCTAACACAGCCGAGGATGTAGTTGGCTTCTCTGTCACAAGGGCACACTGCTGGCTTGTTTTCAGCTTGCCATTCACCGAGACACCCTGGTCCTTTTCTGCGAGGCTGCTCACTATCCTCTCAGCCCCAAAGCTGTACAGACACTTTCTCCAAACGTGTAGTTGTTGTATCATGGGAGCCCAGTTTTACCCAGTGCAGTTTTACCCAGATGGTCCGTGCTGTGCATACGAGGGGAGAGATGGAATGCTGGTATGAAGCCTGGCCCATAAATGAGAAAGGGATTGCACATAACCTGAACTACAGCTCCCAGAGGTATTGTAAGGAAGTGTTTAATTTTTCATGTGTTCTGGGTTTTGAAAGAAAAATCAAACAAATCCTCAGAAAACTGACACTACTTTTGAAAGGTTTCATTCTTCAACCCCCCCCCTTCCCCAACAGTTTCCACTGAAAAACAATTTTGCTGAAAACCTGTCCATCAGTGCTACTGTTAATCCTTCCCTCCCACACAGCTGCTAACTGCTATGCCAATGTGTGTTTTCCAGCTTGCAAAACTATGCTGCCCTCCATGGGGTGTTTTACTGCCAAGTCCACTACAAGCAGATGGCTGGAGCTAAAACCAGAAATGAGACAGAAAGGCTGGAGCACCAGCTAGGAGAGCATCAGGTTCAGCGAGTGGCAATGGTAGGCAGAGGACCACAGCCCCAGGACTGGTATAACAGGGCCAAAAAGAAGACTGAAACAAGAGAGAAATCCACATCCTTCAATGTGCGGTTCAGCTTGCGGCTGGCTGAGGACAGGCAAGAGCTGAACAGCGGGTCTGTCCTCTTAGGGAACAAGCTCGGAATGGGCTGGCCACCTTCAGAAACAGCCCTGTTGGCTGTAGATGGAAAAGCTGGAAAGGGAGCCTGTTCCTGGAAAAAGCCCACACTGAGCTTGCAAACCTGCCGGGCTGCAGGCAGCAGGACAGGCAGGATGATGTTCAGGGGTCAGGAGGGAAAATCGGCTGTGCAGGCAGCAGTGGAGAAGGGAAGCTTCTTACCTGGGGTCACCTATACCAAGGAAAGAGAGCAAGCGTGTTCCTGGCCCAAGGCTGGAGAACAGAGAGACAGTGAAAAGACTGGGGACGGGGGCATAACCGAAGGGAAGCGAGGGGGTAAGGTGTCCCAGCGAGTGGCTGCGATCCAGCAGGGCAAAGCGCATTTGAAGAGAGGGCCTGCCTTTGCTTCCTTCCCTCTAGTCCTGGAGCCTGTGAAACCCCTTCCTCGTAGCTCACTTGTCCACCACACCACATGTCAAAGCACTAAACCCACCAACTGGATGTACCTAGGGGGCACAGGGGGCTGCATCCTCTCTGCTGCAGAGCTCCCAGTGAAGGAAAACAAGGTGTGTGGGTCTCTAAGCACACCCAACAAAGGAGGCGCAATGCCTGCAATGACAGATGACAAGCCTGAACTGACCATAGCTACCCCAGCTGATGCAGAAGACAGCCATCACCTCGGAGAGAGAATGAACAGCCCACAGCCCATCTGTGTACCAGGAGAGCCCGAAAACAGAAATACCTCAAGTATAGAGCTAAAATGTGGAGCTGAGGGTGTTGATCCCCTTGAAAATGAAGCTGAAGAAGTCCATTGTCTCTCTGGTGTGTCAAGGAACCCTTATGTATCTTCTGGCTCCCTGGAGCCAGGAGGGCTGAGTGTATCATCTGAGATCACTGAGCTGGTGAATGAGAAATCAAAGGCAAACACCAATGAGCCCCCCAGGAAAGAGATACCAGTAACTTTGGGGGAAAACATGCAGCCATCCAGTATAAGTCATTTGCCTGGAATTGAGAGCAAAGGGGCAGAATTTGAGAAGACAAAAGAAGCTAAACCAATAAGTACATCAAGATTTCTGGAAGATCCCAGTCCTGAGCATACATCTCAGGAAAACAAAGCAGAAAAGAGTAGAGTCACTTCACCTGGTTTGCCAGATGAGACAGATGACCACAGTGTGTCCTGGCTACAAGAAACAGAACCTCAGGGCACATGTGGCCCAGTGATAACTAACCCTCTTGAGGATATTTTGAGACATGATATAAAATCACCTGGCAAGGATTTTCCAGTATCAGCAGACACACCTCTGAAAGGAACCCGTGTCACTTGTTCCTCACATGATGAAGCCGACAACTCCAAGTCAAAGGATTCCAGAGAAGTTGTTAATGGAAACATCTTCAGTATTTCTGAGCAACCAGCCAAGACATTAGACTCTTCCAAACCAAGTATATCCTTGGACAAATCCAGAAGTCATCCAGTGGGTGAAGAAAAACTGGATATGAAACTCCCAGGGGAAAGCACTGTGCAGACGTCAAGGCCTGGTGTCCAGAGCAAAGACACCAGAAGCAGCCAAGCCTGCAGAGAGATGTTAGGTAAAGGTTTTGGGCTTGGGAAAAAGCCCTTCACTATGCTTTTTGGTTCTGAAGGCAAAGGCATCACTCCCAAGAAGGCAACAATGGCCCAGAGGAAACCCACTAAGCCCCAGTCAGCCCTTGTCAGTTTGTTTGGTTACTCCTCTGAGAAGAAACAGAGTCAACGAGAAAAACCTGCAAGATCCTCAGAACAAACAAATATTGACAACAGGCCAGAAAAGCCCCAGGGCCTCCTCACCTCCTCCAGCCAAGCAAAACAAAGCGCCTCCAAGAATGATCAACTGCCACAGCCAGGAAAGATGAAGGTCTTCCCTAGACATACCCAGGAGATCTCTGGAGGCTTCTCAGATTCTACTGAAGGCAAAGAGAACAACGTCCTGTTGTTAGCTCCTGGCACAAGCATTTCATGCAATGATAAACACAACAGAACTGAACTTGACAGTTGTGACCAACTGGCTTTAAACAGTCAGGCTCAGCAGCAATGGGACAGCTGTTGGCCCCCTCTCATGCCAGCACAGGGAAATCAGAAAGAAGCTGCAGTAACCTTGGAAGGTGGAACAAATCCTCTACCTTCACTTCCAGAGCTTATGCCTGTAGCTGATAACAGCAAAAATCTCACCAGGGAAGGAAATCATCCTGATGCTCATCTACTAGAAATTCAGAACCTATTGAGCTTGGACGTCAAGGACACAGTGATAGATGATGAGATTTTTTTTTCACCAGGCGATTCAGAGAATTTACCCGAGAAAGCTAAGCTTCAGTTAGACAATGTGGATTTTATGGAGGAAAATAACTTGTTCTTTTCTGGAGATCAAGATTTTCCCAGCATAGCAAGTAAAACCTCAAATTCAGACCTCCAAAATTCAGAGGCAGAAACTCCACCTTGCTTTGATTCAAATCCTTCAGAACTATGCCAGGAAATCACTGCAGAAACAAATGCCCCACTAGTGCTGTGGGACACCTCCAGTCTCTCACTTCTTGCTGGACAGGATGAGATTAATATTAGAGATGAGGAAGGGATTCAGAGCTGTGCACCACTGCAGCAATTGGATCCACAGTGCCAGGCTCCAAAGGCTGCAGAAGATACATTTGGATTGGGTCTCAGTGCTGAAGGCTCAACAAACAAGCCTCTCTCTGTGCAGGAAGACAATTTTCCCCCAGTGTACATGTTCACCAGCCATATTTCTGAAACCTTTAATCAGGGTGTCCTGGATCCTTTCAATGTTGATTCAACCAAAATGGGCCAGGAGGAGGCTCCTGAAAAAATGAACAGGAGCAGAAAAACATCAGGAGTTGAAGATGATTACGAAAGCCTCTCTTCTGCAGACCTGAATGTGTTAAATGGCAGCCTTTTAGACCAGGAGTTCTTTATATAGTTGAAAAAGAGAAGATTAATAAAAGCACCCACCCTGTAGCACAAGATAGCTGATATGGGACAAAAATTGATTCATGAAATCAGTTTAGAAATCCCCCGCTCCTCTGGCATGAGGCAAATTCAGTTGTGGATAGGCGGATTTATTAATGGCTTAAGGAGCTGAATTTAAGGTCTTTATCTTGGTCATAGTGGGTCAGTACTAAGTTCCTGAAAAAGAACATTGCGAGAACTGGCTTCACTGTGAGGGCCCTCCAAGGAGAGACCAACCAGCACCCTGTCTCTGCACCTGGGGATCTTCCTCAGAGGGGATCTTCTGCACAATTTACTGCAGAGGTCCCTCAGAGGATGTCTGCATGGCCACTGTCTGCATGGCAGAGGGGAGACAGACCTCCAAAGAGGCCCAACCAGCAAGCAGCCATGAGCAACAAGCTAATCAAGAACTGGAAAGTCAAATGAGAATACCATTATCAGGAAGGAACCAAATCCTTGGCCACAAGTACACAAGTGAAATGCAATGGGGAAAGGCAAAGCTGAGGCAGGGAGGGTGAAGATTTGTCTCTAAATTAGGTTTAGATGTCTGCAATATTAGCATTTCAGTGTAAACCAGATGCTTAAGCCCACATCGGAATCAATGAAGCACAGTCTGGGGAGTGATTCAGCCCACCCTAAAAGAGACAACTGCATTCAAATAGCTGACAGCTCTGTGGACTCTGTTAATGGTGTCAGTCTATCTCCACTAACTACAGTGTAACCTTAGGTATCTATTTCACATCTAGACAATAACATTTAGACATCCAGAGATGAATCCAACCCAAAATATCATGCACCTTTTCACCATATGTCTTGCCTACACTTAATAATAATGATGTCTCAATCCCCTCATACTTTTCCTTCAGCAGACTGCAAAATTGCTTCAATAGGAGGTCACCATCATTAGCTTCATTGTACAATGATGAGCAAAGATAAGTGAAATGGCCTTGCCAAAATCACCTGGTCAGAAAGACAGAGAAGGAAAGGAAACCCAGGTCTCTTCAAATCTTGGAGTGTGGGGACATTGCTACATCCACTCTCCCTGTGCAGTTGCACTCTGATCCTCCCTGACTGCCCTTTGCTGCCATAACATAAATGCTGTTGGAGTTAACAATTATACTAATGATAAGCAAGCTCACCGGAAACCTCAGAGGGTCAAAGGAAGAACATGTGTATTATGAAAAGGAACTTGGAGTGTATCACTTCACCTATTCTAGTCAGCTGTCTCTAAAATAAAAAGGATGAAGATGTTAAAATAATTAATTTTTAAAATAAATCAAAACAAAACAAAACAACCTACCTGCCTCACCAGTGACGAAATAACCCTGACTCTGTCAGGTCTGCTGGAGGAATAAAGCTGTTTAATGACTGCATCTGCTGCAAAGCAGTGTGTCGGTGCTCTGTGCCGGGACACTGTTCAGTCGATATGAATCAGGGGAAAGAGAGATGTCCTTGAAAGTTACACGACTTTCTAGATGCTGAAGTCGGTCTCACCTTGGGATGGGGCAAGAGACTTGGGACAGAGGTGCTACCATCTCGCAGCCCTGCCTGAAACCTGGTCAAGCTGTGCTTAGAGATGAAGAAATGAGACCTAAAGGCTGGCAGGGATCAAGCACCTTTCACTGAAGCAGTGGGAAGGGGGGAAAGGGGATGGCCTGTTACCTGTACCAAAGACTCTCTGAGTGACACCCCAGACCAAGTTGTCACTAGTACATGACACCCATAAGCCTGACCTCTCCATGCCAGCACTAAGATGAAGAGTGAAAATCAGGAGCACCACAGCTGGTGGGTACAAATCCATTCTGGCTGCAATTCACCCAACACAGAGGTGTCCAAATGGATCTCCAACCAGTCACTCCTGATGTTCAGGGCTGTGTAAGAGAAAAGCCAAGTCCATGAATTAGTGCATCAGTGCCCTACTGTCTGCACCAGCCTTCCTCCCCAGGCAATGGTCTCTCCTTCTGAAATACTCTCTTGGATGCTCCCTCTCCCTTCCCCCAGTCCTTGACATTTGTACATGGACGCACAGGCTTTCCAGCTGTCCATCTTCGCAGAGACCTGCTGATTTCTCATGCCCTCTCACAGAGGCTTTTCCATTTTCAAGAGGTTTTGCAAGCATTAGAAATCCACCTGGGCAAAATTGTCAGAGAGAAATAGGCACAGAAACTCTAGCAGTGGGACTCCAGGAAACAGAGGTTTGCAGGGCTGACCCAGCCTTTGCCCCTGAGAGATCTCCACCACGCAGGATTGACCTACTCAGCCCCAGATGATGAAGACAGTCATATGAACAATGTCTTTCTATAAGAAATGTCATCTAACAGTGACAGAGTTTACAAGCTTTCCCAGGGCTTCAGAAGAGCCTGTCCAGTGACATTGGGAAGAACAGACTCGGGAAGTCACACCTGCATTAACACATGAGACTGCAGTCACATCTGGGTCACCCCCAAGGAGCTTTTATAGTCAAAATCTGACCTCTTTGCCATAGAAGATGCTGGTGGCTGAAGAGTGGGAGGGAAGACCATGAGCCACACACAACAGGGTAAGCTTGAAGGCTTCAGCTTGTTGCACGCTGATGGAAAAGGCACCTACCCTCTTTTCAGAAGAACAGGGTCAAAATGCCTCTGCCACAGCAGATCTCCTCAGCCAGGTCATCCCATGACATGGCCGGAGGTGGATTTAGGGTAAAAGGAACCTCAGGAGGTTGCTTAGTTCAACCTCCTGTTCAAAGCATCTCTCTGAACAATAGCAAGTCCTCTCATCCAAGGATGTGGATCCAGAGCCCAGAGATATGTTTGGCTTTGTGGCGTGTGCACATGATACATGCACATTGCTGGTGTGAATTTACACAACTCTAAGTAATATTTACTTCTCTCTTCCTTTACTCCCAATAGCATTAACCAATATGACCTTGCTCTCCCACCCCAGCTTAGGGGGTGATGTTTTAAGATCCTATCTTCTACCCCTCTTCCCACTTCCATAAGCATGCCAGCACCATACCCACTCATGAAACACAAGTTCAGACTTATGTGATCCTTCAGGAACTTTGCTGGATGCTCAGACGTACTATCTGGGTTGAGAGTGAAGGACAAAGAATTTAAGAGGAGACATGAAGTGAGCAGGTCAGTGTCTAGTGACCTGTCCTTATCGCTCTGGTGAAAGCAGCCAGGAGACCTTTGCCAAATTACACACTGAATTTCACAAAGTGAGGGCAATCCGGCTTTCCAGTTTCCAGGAATAAAGATACAAACCACTCAGGGGAGTCTGTCCAGGAAGCAGCTCAGACATGCAGCAAAAATCAGGTCAATCTGCTTTTCAAGTGACATCAGAACCTCAGGCAAAGCCAAGCTGGTGTCATTTCTTATCCCCAAATCCTGTGTGCTCTGTATGTCTGTGTGCATAACACGCTATAGTTTTCTTAAAGGTACTCTCTAAGCCAAATCTATTTCAGGATTTTCCCCAAGACACTGTAGTTTAGATCTAGTTTTATGACTAACCAGGGTTTCTACATGGGGCAAATGAAAACCAACAGCTTAGGACACAGCTGTTAAGACTAAGTCTACTTGACTACCAGACTTATTTCCTGGTTCAGAGGGGAAGTGCTTTTCTGCTTCTTTTTCCTATACTTTCCAGGATGGGCTATATATCCATTAAGCCATTAATGACAGCACTAAATTTACTCTGTTTGCTTCACCACGCTTAAGAATACTAGCTCTCATTTGCAGAGTGACAACTTCATGTCTCAGACAAAAACCTTGTGCTGCAGCACAGTTGCCTTCAGGAGACCTGGGGAGACACTCCAGGCCAGGACACGGCAACCTGTCCCTGAGCCGTCCCCAAAAGTGGAAATGCTCTGGCACCTTTGTTCTGGCCTCAGAAACAGGGAGGGAATGGCTGGTGACAAAGTACACCCTGGAGGACTGCAGTATATCATCATAAAGGATGAACGTGCTGATACAGTGCTCCTTTTATCACACCTGATTAGGGGTTTAGTGCTCACATAGCTTAAACATTAATATTTGCCTATTTAAGTAATGTGCCCTGGTGCAACCTGGCCATAGAGGTAGTCACCATGACTGAGTTTGGAGATTTTATAAGTGCTCTGGGGGAGTTTGGGCTATATCAGAAATGGCTGGTACTGTTCCTCTCCCTCCCACTACTTCTTAGTCCTTTCCAAATGATTGGCCAAGTGTTCATGGTTGTGGATGTACCTCATCACTGTGACACCAGCTGGATCCGTGCCATCGGCCCCAACCTGACGGAGGAAGAGCAGCTGAACCTCACTCTGCCCCGGGATGTGGATGGGGCGTACGAGCAGTGCTCCATGTACTCGCCGGTGGACTGGGACCTTGGCTCCATCGTGGCATACAGCCTGAACACCACGGAGAAGTGCAGCAGTGGCTGGGTGTACCCCCCAGCCCAACCACCGTCCTTGCTGACTGAGGTCTGTAATCACCTTTTGACATGCCGGGGACTTGGAAGGGAAGGGATATCCTGTCCTGTAGTTTGGTAAGCATGTGCCAGCCGCGGTGCAGTCATGCTGAGATTTACACCAGGCACTGGGGGGCCGTGGCTCCATCACACAGGTGGCAGCTGTAATCTTTGGAAGGTTGTTGCAGGAAGACCATGATGTAGATGCCTGGGGGGCCACAGGCAGAGACAGTGGGGGTGTGAGTCCAGCACATGCTCTGCCCACCATCCCTCCCCTTTCCAGACCCTTGAACCCATGATGCATCTTGCCTGGAGGGACCTTTTGGGTCTCTCTGCCAGTTTCCCTTATTCTTCAGCCTGGTTCTCCTCACATCACCTTCTCTGTGAAAAAAATTTACCTTCCAAGGGTTTGTCACTGATATTTCCGGGGCCTCCAGAGACCTTCAGGGCTGAAACAAGACATCCCATGGGCCATGCAGTTAAGCAAAATCTCTGCCTGTCAGTATCCCCAACTCCTCCCTCTCTGGACCTCTGTTCCTCTCCCACCTTCCCTCATTCTTCCCTCCCTCCCTCCTTTCCTCACTGTGGTGGATGTGCTCAACCCCTTGGCGGTGGTTTGGTGCAGCCTCCAGAAGAGGTAAAGGCCTGAGCTGTAGCCGCCCATGAACTCCTCTGATTTCAATCTGTTCTCTAAAAACCCACAAAGGAGCAGAGTGGCACCGTGAGCACCGGTGCCCATGAGCTTGGAACACCGATCATTTGATTGACACATCAATAGCGGGCTTTCCCAAGACTCATTTATCAAGGAACAAAGTTGTGGGTACAAGGAGCCTCATGCATACCTTGCCTATCACGCATAATTTGACTATGAGCCAAATACTTTGTCTTATAAATATGACAGCCTAAGTGAGTCTTCTTTGAGCTCTTCCCTGCTAGGCAGCATGGTTGTGATCTCCCCTTGAGCTGGGACATCTCTCAAGGTTGATCCTTGAGGCAGAGAGACCTTTTACCAATGACAGAACTTTGGTAAGCAACTGATATCACACATAACCTTGTAGTATGGTAACTTTGATTTTGTCTTGGTAACTTTGGTTGCATGCTGAATTGATGCTAATGAAACATTACATAAACTTTGCATGTACAATCCCTTAGACATAAACCGCTGCCCAGATCTGAGACTAAGACTAGACCTGGCTGCACCTAAGCTCCATCAAGTGTTTAGAAAGCAAGGGGGTCCTCTCTGAACCTTGTGACTCAATGGGAGGGTCCTCCTTACCCTGTTTTGTCCCTGGTCTCTCTGTGAATCGTTCTAACATGTGTGTAACTCCATTTTCCTTTGTATGTTTCTTCCATGCAGTAATTAATAAAGTGAACCTTGCCATCGAACTTTGTTAAGTCACACTTTTACAACTTCATATTAAAACTACTTTTGCCAATACCTTTAATGGTGATTCTTTAAGCAATCTAAATCACCCATTCGCGACACTCAAAAGTGCTCCAGAGCTTTCTCGTCAGTACCTTCATCTGAGCTGAAACCAGAGGAGAGAGTCCAGCCTCTGGCATTTGCAAAGGCTCCTTGCGGTCCCTGGAGCACTATGTCCATTTCACAGCCAGCTTCTCTAAGGGCTCCTCAGCAGCTGCTGCATCCCTTCCCACTCCTATGCCAGTCCTCCTTTACCAGACAAAATACTGTTCTCCTGCCCTCCTCCTCCTCCCTCCACCCTGTCCAGTCTTTGCAGCCAGAGAAGCAAGCTGCTAGGACTCTTATTCCAAGGACCCACTCTAAGTAAACTTGCCAACCAGGAGGATCCCTTGGGGATGCCTGGGCTGGAGGGGAGTCCTGCAGGTCTCAGCGCCCGGGAGATGTGCACCATGATGAAGAGGGAGGCTGAGCACCTCGTACACCCGTCCCACCTCTGACTTTTGTCCTACATGCACACCATGGAGGCTCTTGTTCTTGAGGGTGTGTTCTCTTCTCCCAGGGGCTGGAGCAAGCACTCAGGCACCCAACTCCTGGGTCCTCCATGGACCAGAGAGGTTGCCCACCCTCAGAAAGCAGCTGCAGTCTGTCAAGAGTAAAAGCATCTGTGTTTCCTTCCTCCAGTTTGACCTGGTGTGTGAGAGGAAGGACCTGAACGACATCTCCCAGTCCATCTACATGATGGGGCTTCTCCTAGGAGCCATGATCTTTGGGCCACTAAGTGACAGGTGAGGAAACACAGCCACTTTCCCAGCGTTATTGCCCAGCACCCAGAGACAGCCAGCTGAGAGTTCAGGATGTCCACACACTGAGCATGAAATATTCCCTCCACAGGACTCAATCCCCTTGCCTGAGCAAGGGCATCTGGGGCCACCTGACATGTCTGTAGAAGTCTGAGGGTTAAAAAGAGAGGTAGGCAGACACAGCCTTATGGGGGGGTCCTTCAGGAATCTAGCACCAGCTGGTGTCTCAGCTACCCAAGGGTATCTTCAGGAATCCCAGAAACCTCCATTTGGGGACAGAGTTGGAGCCACCTTCATCTGTGTTAACCAGACCATGTGTTCCTCCTTCCTGTGGCTCTACTCAGCTCATGGTGGCCCAGACCAAAGTCCTCAGCTCCATAGAGGACACGGCCACGCAGGGGACATGCAAGAGAAAAGAGCACAGCATGTGTACAGGGTGCCTCACAGCGGAACCAGCACTCCAGTCCATTTCTGCCTGATCCTCACTGCTCTCGAAAGCAGGGACATGGGGGCCCTTCAAGGGCTGGTTCCTTTAGAAGCATCTCCTTTTGCCTTAGCTAGCACCTCAATGGATCAAAAGTAGAGGCTGTTTTTCCCGCCGGTTAATACCTGGGGCATATAGAGGACCTTTTTTCACATGGGTGTAAAATCTCCTCTGGTGTCAATGGTTCTCACATCACTTAGTATTCCACCTGGGCTCTTCCCCATCCCCACGGGGTCTCTCCAAATACCATCTGTGTCTTCTCTCTTCCTTCACAGGGTAGGCAGACGGCGAATCTTTCTGGTCTCCATGCTCCTCCAGTGTTTGTTTGGTGTTGGAATTGCCTTTGTGCCCCATTTCTATGTGTACATGGCCTTCAGATGTGTTGTGGGGGCTTCAGTGTCAGGAATTCTGATTACTGCCTTGGCCTTGGGTGAGTAGGATGCCCTTGCCCT
>VZTV01010736.1:0-10664 GCA_013400875.1 Anhinga rufa
TCATACCAGGTTCCTGGGGTCCTGGACACAGTGCATGTTCTGATGGTATGGTGAAGGACACCAGGAATGTGGGGTGAGCTCCATTACTGTCTGCACTGAGGCACTTGCCAGCAATGCTGAGGGGGCTGCAGTGGTGTCCTTCCAGACTGTGCTGTTGCCAAGAGCACCCACCCTCAGTTTGACTCTGACTTCTGCCATTGCTTTCTAAAGACATGTAGTTCTACTTCTTAACTTTCTTCAGATGTGTAAATTCTATCTTAAAGATAAATCTCCTGCTAAAACCTTTTGATAATCACACCTAACTGTAGAATCTGGTTGGAGTTGGGTATGGTCTTGGTACAGAGGCTCTTGGAGCACAATGAGCTGCTCATTAATGAGATCGGGTGGTCCTACTCAAGATGCTACCTCAGACCCTAAAAGGGAAGGTGTTTGCAGGAAAGAATATATTATTTTTTTTTTCTTGCCTGCAGGGATGAACCCACTTGTGTGGGTTCTCTTGGGCATCAGTCACTAAGAGCATGAACTTGCCTGAGAAACAAGTGGATGATTAACTTCAAATCTATAGTCACATTCATGATCCCCCAGGAGCGAGTTGAATCTTTCATTCAATTGATAATGCTTAGTTTTAACATAAGCAGTGGTAAATTGGGGTAAAGATTGATCTGCTTTCTTGTGGTTTGTCTCTGATTTTGCTAATAAGGGCACTGCTGTCTCATGCTTCCGAAGGAGTGGGTTCAACAGTGCTTGTGGTAGTTGCAGTTCAGTGGATAATCTTGTGCCCTGGATATAATTTCTCCATAGACATACATTTGCTCAATATAGTTGATTGAGGGCTGTAAGACTTAGAATCATAGAATCATAGCATGGTTTAGGTTGGAAGGGACAGAATCACAGAAGGGTGGGGGTTGAAAGGGACCTCCAGAGATCCCCTCATCCAGCCCCCTGCGTGAGCAGCACCCCCAGAGCAGGGGCACAGGACCGCGTCCAGGTGGGGTTTGAAAGTCTCCAGGGAAGGAGACTCCACAGCCTCTCTGGGCAGCCTGGGCCGCTGCTCTGGCACCTGCACAGCAAAGGAGTTTTTCCTCATATTTCAGTGGAACCTCCTGTGTTCCAGCTTGTGCCATTGATGACCTTTAGAGGCCATCTAATCCAACCCCCCTGCAGTGAGCAGGGACAGCTTCAACTAGCCCAGGTTGCTCAGAGCCCCGTCCAACCTCACCTTGGATGTTTCTAGGGATGGGGCATCAGCACCTCTCTGGGCAGCCTGGGCCAGGGTCTCACCACCNAAGCCATGAAATGGAATGATCAACAGGGCAGCAATTATTTCACTAGCTCTGACATAGGCCCTGCAGGTCTGTTATGTGCAGCTTTATCAAATAGGCTGGGAGCGACAGGGAACACCTCAGTGACCAGGCCTTGTCTCTAGTGCTGAAGCGCTCTGCGCTGTGGTGACCTCTGTGGGCATGGGTGAGTTCTCACACACGTTCCAGTTCTGAAATCCTGATGGCAACTGTCATACCAGGTTCCTGGGGTCCTTCTCTGCAGGGCTGCTCTCAATCCCTTCATCCCCCAGCCTGTGTTGATACCGGGGGTTGCCCTGACCCAGGTGCAGGACCTTGCACTTGGCCTTGCTGAACCTCATGAGGCTCTCACAGGCCCACCTCTCCAGCCTGTCCAGGTGTCCCTGGATGACATCCCATCCCTCAGGTGTGTCAGCTGCACCGCTCAGCTTGGTGTCATCTGCAAACTTGCTGAGGGTGCACTCGATCCTGCTGTCTATGTTGTTGATGAAGATATTAAATAGTACTGGTCCCAGTACGGACCCCTGAGGGACACCACTCGTCACCGGTCTCCATCTGGACATTGAGCCATTGACCACTACCCTCTGGATGCGACCATCAGTTGGTCAGTTAGGTTTATTTTGTGCTAGTTACAGAAGATAAGATTACAGTGACAGTCTTCTGTGTTGTCAAGTAGCTAAGGAGCTTTTGCATTTATGGTGTTTTATTAAGAGCAGCTTTGCCCAGTGAAACAAAGCTAGGTCATCGGGCGGGGGGGGGTTCTGGCCTAAGGGTGCACAGGCAAATAGTAATGGGGTGTAGGTGTGCTTACAAGAGCTTCAATGCTAGTACTGTCATAAAGGAAAACTTTTGTCTGTTTCAAATCTGATCACATGTAGTTGGCTTGAAAGGCCCTTTCAGTGGAACTCTTAAGACTTGTTTGTTAGGAAAACGAAGCACATACCTCCAGTCAATGGAATTTCTGATACTTTTAAGTGAAGACAGAAATAGATGCATTGCTCCTATCACTTGTAGCTCCTTGCGGTGCATGAGCTCTCTATTCTTGTAACCTGAAATTCCTAAATTGGAAGGTCTCTGTTCAGCTGTATTACCTGCTGGAGCGAGTCTGTCTGAAGCATGTCAAAGTAGGCTTGAAAGTCTAATTCTTTACAACATCCAGCCTATTAAAATTCACTGATTCCTGTAGCTGCTGAGGTTTACTTTTTGCTATCAGTTTAAACATCTTTTGGTGTCTTATCACAATTAGTTCAACCTCAAAAAGTATTACTGCAGAAAACTGCCTCTAGTTAAGAAACTAGTAATGCTGTCAAGGATACAAAGTTAAATGTAAGGGAAATGCTACTGTTAGACCCTTCCTCAGTCACCTCTGAGACTGTAATTGTTGCCTAGGCTGTCTGGATCTGGGTCTAGATACTAAGGTGTTCTCAAGATCCTCTGTGAAGTGTTGGATCCACATGGAGGCAAGAGTAAGTTTTGGACCTTAATCTTTTTATAATATGATCCTGTTCCAAAGCAACCTGCTTGGCTCGCTGTTTACAGGATTGATGGGATTATGTGGAACAAGATGCACCTTGATAATGGTAGCATTTATGCTGGGGCAGAGTAGGACTGTGTTTAAGTACCTCTGGAAAGTGGCTTGGACTTCGAGTTGCTTGGGAATACACGCTGGGTCTGGAATAGGAAAGGGAGCTGCCCTTTCTTCAAGGTCAAAACAGAAGAAAAACTGCTTTGCTTCTCTTCAGCCCGCCCCTGAAACAGAGAGTTTGGTGGTGACCTGCTGGCACTTGTTTTTCAAATGTTTACGTTGGTATATATGTTGGAGCACCAAATTTTCCATTGTTTTAGGTAGGAGCAAACTACACAGAGCAACTTGTCTGTTTGCACATATCGGCAGACTCTGTACTGCACAATAACACTCTCTGGGTTGCTGTCTGTGTAACGAGTTTGTGGTTGTCTTTTTACTGTAAGAGAAATGTTGTGTTTATTGAAACAAAGCTGAATTCCACTCCTCCAAATTCCTTTCATGACCAGAAACATTTTCTGTGATAATTGTTTACTAGTGAGTCTAACTTGCAGGTTCTTTATTCATTTTCAGCTGGAATTTTAATTCAGTCTTAACTGTAAACAAAGTCTGAGATCCCTTTGGTTTTGGAGGCAGTAGTCAAACTCTTACTTTCCAAGAGCTGCCTCTGAAATGCCAGTAAAGATTTTAACTGCTTTAGAGGCAGTGAGTATGGATAAGGATATGGCTAGAATATGTGTATTGTACACATCTTGTGTAGAATAAACTCAAACTCATAATTTGGGGTAATTGATTTCAGTCTGCTGTAAATGTTTTAGTTCCAAGTGGCATGGTTTGTGATCAAGCTGAACAGAATATTGGGAAAATGTTCTCCTTAACCATCTGCTTAGTTGCAAACGAAAACACGCTCTTATGCCTGTGTAGGAGTGACAAAGCCCAAATCAGACATGAACTGACGGTCACCAGCCCCAAAGATGAAAGCATGCCCTGGTTACCTTTGCAGCCCCACGTTTCAGCCTGCAGTCATGTGCAACTTAAGATTGTTTGTTAGGTAAAGTACTGTTTGTTCTGGAGGGTGGAGGGGATGTACTTGTTAACTCTTGTTAACTGTCTTGGTTAACAAGACATGGTGACCTCTCACCAGGGTACAGTTAGGCAGAGAAAGTCTAGATGATGCAGTCTCTCCTGTGTGCTGCTGATTTTTGCTTTGGGATTCCTCAGTTGGCTGCAGGGTTATGTTTAAAGCTTTGTTGAGCTGAATTATTTTATTCTGGGAGATGGGGGAGGAGAGAAACATGTCTTCCACACTTCTTGTTCAGATGATATGATGCCATTGCTGTTAGATGTTCCTTACTTGACTCTCAACACCAAAATTTCGACACAAATTTTTATTTCATTGTGTTTGCTTCCCCCAGGAGGAAAGTTGGGGCAATGAGAGTAAAGCAGCAACATGAGATCCGCCCCTAGACGCCCTTGATTCCATCTCATTCCCTGTAGCTGGTCACATAGTCTCTGGTCCCCACGATCTCCAGAGCCCTATGCTTCAGGTAGCATCTGTAAAACCCCTGTGAGCAGACCGGACAGTGATGGCTTTTTTAAATTGCTGTTAAACCCTTCTGGCTTGGCAATGTTTTGATACTCAAATATGTTGGGACCTTTATCTTCTCAATGTAGGGCTGGGAACAGTCTTCTAATCTGTAGTGCTCTGGGCCACAGTGAGGTTTGAGTCATCTAAGAGCATAATGAGATTGCTTTTTTTTTTTGGTGGTTTTGTTTGTGGAGTGTCATTGGAGAAACTGTTTTTTTCAGTGAGCTCTTTTATTTTTATTTCAGTAGCATCACTAATGTACCAAGTTATTCTTGCAGAATAATAATCCTATTCTTTTTGAAAGGTATAGTCACACAGTAAGTGCATCCCACTCTACTCCGCAACCACTTATTTCCTTCAGTAACAGGAAGACTCATATGCTTAGGATAACACAGCAGCTTAGTTTATTTGGAAACATGTTTAACTTTGCTGAAGAGATTCCGTAGGCCTAGGGGAAGGTACCAGAGAACCATTTGTTGGTAGAATTGGCGATTAGTACAAATAGCGCTTCAGCACTTTTGGTCTTCTGAGTAGACCAAGATCTTTCCTGACTATAGCCATGTTTACCAGTTCATAGAGGAAATAGTGTGTCAAATCCACTTTAAAGCTTCTTTTTCTGATGCCTTGCCTTCTTCCTGAAGTGATAAACAGCCAGGATTTCCAGAAGAGATTTTGGGTGCTTCAGTCAACTGATGTCCCTCTTTGCAGACAGTAACAGATATCTGAAAATCAGCTCTGAAATGGTGCCACTTACCGAGGTAGTCACCTAAAGATACTTGTCTGATATTTTCTGCTGATTTTACATATGGGGATTGCATAATGTGTCGTATTCATAGGATCGTGGAAGTTACGAAGCCCCTTGTTATACCTGGGAATACTCAGTGGTTTAGTCTGATTTTTAAAAACAAGGACCAAGATTTTTACACACTTAGTTCCTTCCTAAGTTTAATTTGTTTAATTGCAACCATTATGTCTAAAGTAAGCTATTAGGTCTCTGCTGTGTTCTGGATGGACAAGTGTAAGCCAGTGTTGAACACAGTTAAGAATCTGACCTCACAGTCTAAAAAATGCAGGACTTTATTGCTGAGCAGCATCACTGACCCCCTTCTAAAGGAACCACTGGTGCACTGCAGGCAAGCTGTTCAAACCCACCCAAATAAAAACAGAATGGAAACATTTGCTAATTAAACAAAACAAATTCACACAAGGAAAACCTTTCAGGTGAGCCAAGCTAGAACTTCTGAAAATGAAATTCGTTCTCATTAATACTGGTGTAGTTTAAGTCCCTTTGGGGCACTGGTTACCAGTGCTAACTGTACATGAATATTACATATTCATACTTGGTGTGTTTTCTCTCCTTCATTTTAATTTAAGGAGGGGGCTCTGTAGCCTAGTAATGAGTGTTGCATCCTAGAAATGTCTCGCTTCATTTCCTGTTAATTAAGTTTTTTTCCATGCAAACCTACATTCTACTGACTTCGCTTTTCTTCCCAAGGGACTACAGACTCTGTGCAGCATGCGGGGATCTTCCCGATCACTGGCACAGCCTGGTTTCAATGCTAATGTGCATAAGCCAGCTCTTGCCTTACAGAAACTGTGCGTGAACTCCTTCTTTAGGACCCTTTACTTCCCAGCACTTCATGATACTTGACTGTAACAGTTGATCCTACTAAGGCTTTAAGTTCGGTGCTTCACTACAGGTTTTTTCCTAACTTCCATTTGCCTTTGTTAATGGCACTGAACATCTGCCTCTTAAGACACTGATAATTCCTGATGCCTTAATTGGGTACCAGCAAATTCAAGAGGCTGTTGAACTTTACAGAAGCCAGTGGGTATTTCTTCGCCTCCAGGGTGCATTCTCCCTTAAATCAGCTTTCCCCATAACTCCTAATGTACACAGGTGCTACACAGAGTCCAACCCATACCAGGTGCAGGAGATACTAACAGCTACAGAGCTTGATGTGATGTTTTATGTATCAACAAAGATACAGTAACTATATATGACTTTCGGCCTTTGGGTATGTTTTGTCCTCTTTCCTGTGTCTTTGGTCAAAGTAATTAAAAGTGCCTCATGTCTTAGTGGAAACCTTTTGTGGTTTTTTTTTCCTCCTTGATCCTTAAACCCTAAGGAACTTAAGTGATGTAGGTTCTTTTCTCAAGTAAGACTGCAGTACTGAAACAAATGATTCTGGAAATGCCAATGTTCTTCATCAAGTAAGTCTGATGCTAGAGACTTAGGTTTTATTTGTACAAGAATAGTCTGAGTTACTTTAGATGGTGTCTATCTCCTTACACCGTAATAAGATACTTTCCTTCTTAAAAAAATATTACTGTTTATCCTTTGGGGGTAACTGCCGTTCATTTTTTTCTTCTTTCCTATAACTGTGGTCCCTTTGTATGTAAGTGCACGCTTCACTTAGCTGGCTTCACAAAATGGAAGTTCCTCTTGAAAAACTTTTCTTAGGAACTTTTTGCTATCTGCTTGTTATTTCTAAGCCTGAGATTTTCACATTAGATCCAGGTACATTTATTTTACTATTTACACCTATCACAGTACATTTATATAGAATACCATCACACAGACAAACCAGCTACTGACAGCTAATATAAAGATATTAGATTCCACAAGGCTTAATCTGCATAGAGACCAGAAACACATTTAATGGTGAAACACAGGTAAGTCTTTCTGTATTTCCCTTCATTTTAAACCCATTTTGTGTAGAACGTGATATTCCTACCATAAATACCTACTACTGTATTTGTATATTTGTCTTGTGGTCACTTTGTCTTGGGTGGCTAGTGTCTTTCTATGATAGTTTATATTCTTATAGTCATGAAATCTGCAATTAATAGTTGTTTTAAGCGTTGTTTAAATACTAAATTTTGTTTGTCTTCCACTCTTCTCCCAGCAACCTACCAGTGATATGTAATCTCATACTGCATTTAACTTCTAATAGTGGACAAAACTCTCAGGGTGAATATTTCTCTGACTCCATGAGAGGTGGAGATCTAATGAAGAAATGATACAGCTTGGGACTGCATCATCCATTTGCAGATTGCTAAAGCTTTACCAGAGATATATTTTTCCCTGGTGCAAGCAATATTCATTTTACTTGAGTAATTCAGAAATGATATGGGATATAAAAATCTATCTCTGCAGCATCCTTGTCACTGATCCTCATTCTTTAGGAAGAATTGGAAGTGAAACTCCACAGCAAAGTAGTTGAACATCTCACTAGTTTGGTTAAGTATTTTGTATGCAACATCAGTTATCCTAAGGTCGCTTCATCTATCAGTTGCACTATATACAGCATTGCTACTTGTGGCTTCTGTTCTGAAAAGTAGCCAAAAGGGGATATTTCAGCAGTATAAGTGCTGGTTGTCAAGGGGGGAAAGTGTACAACAAATTCTTACAAAGTGATGGCCTATTAAAACTGCTGTTTTACACCTTACTGACCTGGGCAGGCTGGATAGCCGGGCTGAGGGGAACCTGATGAAATTCAACAGGAGCAAGTGCAAGGTCCTGCCCCTGGGGAGGAACAACCCCAGGCACCAGCACAGGCTGGGGCTGACCTGCTGGGAAGCGGCTCTGCTGAGAAGGCCCTGGCAGTGCTGGTGGGCAGCCAGTGCCCCTGAGCCAGCGCTGGGCCCTCGGGGCCAAGAAGGGCAGCGGTGTCCTGGGCTGCATGAAAAGGAGTGTGGCCAGCAGGGCGAGGGAGGCCATCCTACTCCTCCTCTATTCCACCCTAGTGAGGCCACAACTGGAATGCTGTGTCCAGTTCTGGGTTCCCCAGTTCAAGAAAGACAGGAAACTACTGGAGAGAGTCCAGCAGAGAGCTACCAAGATGCTCAGGGGACTGGAGCATCTCTCTTATGAGGAAAGGCTGAGAGACCTGGGTTTATTCAGCCCAGAGAAAAGACTGAGGGGGGAATCTCATCAATACTTATCAGTATCTGAAGGGCGGGTGTCAGGGGGATGGGACTGGGCTTTTCTCAGCGGTGCCCGACGACAGGACAAGGGGCAACGGGCACAAGCTGGAACACGGGAAGTTCCACCTGAATATGAGGAAAAACCCCTTTCCTGTGCGGGTGCCAGAGCAGCGGCCCAGGCTGCCCAGAGAGGCTGTGGAGTCTCCTTCCCTGGAGACATTCACACCCCGCCTGGACGCGGTCCTGTGCCCCTGCTCTGGGTGTGCTGCTCACGCAGGGGGGCTGGACGAGATGATCTCCAGAGGTCCCTTCCAACCCCCACCATTCTGTGATTCTGTGAAATATACCTTCTCTTAATACACTTTTATCACTGGGGTGTTTTTGTTGACTACTACAGATCTTTTCTGGTCACTGGACAGCCACTATATAGATGTCTTTTGTCTTTAGGCATGCGTGTTGAGTGATCCATGCAACAGTGAAGAACCTGTCATTGTACACTCCATATATTACTATTGTACCAGTTGCTCTTGATTCCGTTAGCAGGATGTTGTTAGTTCCCCTCACCCTACAGTTCCGTTCACTGAAAACCTTTGAAAAGACAAACATGGTAGAGAGCCCAGAGCTACATGATGTTGCATTGTGTGGCCCCACAACAATCTTTAATAATAGCCAATCCTGCTTTGGCAATGGTGGGCTTGCTTGGAGGAGGTTCTGACTTCTTTTCTGCTGGGCTGCCTGCAATGTTCAAAAGAGGACACCATTAAAACCAAGAACTGGTCAAACTATTTCTTCCTACTTCTGACTTAAAAAATACAAGTCTTTCCTGCCACCCCTCCCACCCCCCTCCCCCCCGATTTTTTTTAACTCTTGTTTGAACAATACATAGTAATACTTTGGTAGTAATCAAACTGGTATGTGGATTCAAACTGCTCAGGAAATATTATCGCTTCAGGGGAAGGAGTTAAGAGGGACTAAAGAATCCAGACATCTTTGGGCGGGGCAGGGGGGTGTGTGTGTGTTAAACTTTTTGCATCTTATTCAATCCTGGTGTCCCTGTTCACAGCCATAGGGTCAAGTAACAGGTACTTCCACAGAAAATCAACTTACTGGGTTTAAGCCCCAACAACTAAGGAGTTGAAGAACAAAAATATTGCTAGAGTTTATTCTCTTATCAACTTGGATGCCATAATTAGGAGAACAAGGGGTTTTTTTCAGGGTGAAAAGAATCTTTTTATCTGGTGGTGCGGCAGTTTGCACAGGCAGGATGTGCAGGGATGGCCCTGCCACTTCAAACAGAGGCTGCAACCCACTTGCATGGAGCTGAGAACAGCATGGCCAATGGTATCCACCTGGCAAAAAGCTGTGCTCTCTGAGTCCCTTGTGGCCCCTCCAGCTGCAAGAACTGATGCAGCCACCCAGACAGACCCTTCAAGGGAACATGTAGCTTGTCCAGGTGTGTGCCTAAGTTTCAGGTCAGTATCTGATGGTAGCAGTGAGCTCACCTGTGGGAGTTGTGCCCAAGTAAAGGAGCTGCTCAGCCTGGTGACAGAGTTTTGGGAGCAGGTGTCCAGGCTGAGGCATATCAGGGAGACTGACTGGTGGAACAGTACTCTACTGTCCCTGAGACAGATGCACCAGCTAGCCATGGCACAAGAGAGAAAGGGCCTCCTACCCCTCACCACCAGGAGGAAGGAGGAGATCCAGGAGATGGGGGAGAATGGAAACAGGTTACTGCTCGGTGTGGCAGGCGAATCCACTCTCAGCCTGACTCACCTTCCCAGGTGCCCGTACACAACAGGTACGAGGCCCTGGAATTAGACGGGCAGACAACTGATGATGTGGATGAAGGCCCTTCTGAGATGGAGGAGTAGCAGCCTACCCCTGCATCACAACCACTCATAGGTGACTCCTTTCTGAAGGGAACAGAGAGTCCGATATGCTGACCGGACCCAATCCCCAGGGAAGTCTGCTGCCTCCCTGGGGCCAGGATAAGCAATGTCACTAGAAGACTCCCTACTCTGGTAAGGTCCTCAGACTATTGCCCACTATTGGTTCTTCACGTTGGCAGAGAAGAGGAGGCAAAGAGAAGACCAAAGACAATCAAAAGGGATCTCAGAGCCTTGGGGTGGTTCATTGAAGGATCAGGTGCTCAGGTATATTTTCTTTGATCCTTTCAGTAGCAGGGAAAAATATTGAATGCAACAAGCAGACCCAGCTGATCAACATGTGGCTCCAAGGCCGGTGTCATTGGTGGAACTTTGGGTGTTTTGATCATGGGGTGGTCTATTCATCACCAGGTCTGCTGACATCTGATGGGATGCAC